>CM076579.1:531862672-532064755 GCA_034641835.2 Pinus albicaulis
ATGTTGGAAAAATACTGAGAGGGGGGGGGGTGAATTAGTA
The DNA here is from genome assembly GCA_034641835.2 of Pinus albicaulis. Lineage (NCBI taxonomy): Eukaryota > Viridiplantae > Streptophyta > Pinopsida > Pinales > Pinaceae > Pinus > Pinus albicaulis. The sequence goes on from CM076579.1 coordinate 531,862,713, forward strand.
TTTAGAGCTGACTGAAAACTTTTTAGTTTTCCTTTCTCTTAAAATCATATGCTACATTACTGAATCCAACTTGTATGTCCAGAGATCTTATTATGTCTTTACTTAGATCATTGCATCATTCATTCATCAGATGTTTAGTAAAAAGTAAGCATGAACAGAAATAACAGAACAAACCATCAAACATAAGCAACACATATGAACACCAGTATTTAAGGTGGAAACCCAATTCGAGAGAAAACCACCGCTGTTGTTATCTCAGTCTTCAATATTTATTATAAAGAAAACTTCTTACAATTTATGCTGGCGCAGACTTATACCAGCACACATGCACCCACCTGCAGAAAGGCTACAACCTTTTCTCGTTCTTCAGCCACTACTAGAAGGGAGCTCCAACCCCTTGATTTTAACACCAACTTTTACTAGCAGGATACTTCCACTTTCATACAGAAGGCTTTAACCCTTAGATCCACCAGATTTCTTCAATTTCTTCATCAGACTTCTGTCAGGTCTTCATCATTTCTTTTTGCCGATCATCGTAGAGATTCATCATTTCTAGATCAAATCCATGGGTGCATCATATATGCAAATATCTCTTAAAGAGATTTATTCAACAACCCTTCCACACGCACACTCTGAACCATAATGCGCTTCTCCTTATATAGTTTTGCCTTTATCAATACCATGAGTAGAAAACCACTCAACTACTAATGGTATTAAAAGTCGAACCAATCCAAATTGAAATCCCATTCTTCGTTCTTCCATGCACGAATTGTCCCAAAGGTAATATTTATTTCCGCCAAATAATACTATAGCCAAGGTTAAGTAATATTGACGTGTCGCTGATGGTTTTCTTTCTTTTATTGGAATTTTATTTATCAAATTCATGGAATTTGATAAATAAATATTATTCACAACCTTTGGTAATTAAATATATATAATAGAAATTTATATTAATAATCAGCGCTTTTATCAAATGGCTTTTTAAATAGACCTTTGGATCTGGCCCCACATGCATCATCGACGGCTTAATCAATATAATTTAAAACTGGGGCCCCTCGCTAACAATCGATTCCATCCGACGGTTGTTATCGCGTCGCGCCGCTTCTTTTGATCGGACGGATATCGTTCGGCGAAGACGTGCGGACAGTAACTTGCGATGGCCGCCGTACTTTGGTTAACCTTCACGCATCTTCCTCATACGACCACCGTCCGATGGCTTCCCTCCAGATCGACGGTTCTCAACAATATCACTGGGCATCCTGGGTCGAACAATAACGCGCGATGGCACGCAGTGACAAGCGGTTTTGCGTGGGTCCACCTCGCCATGTGTCGAATGATCTATGGAATCGCTCCCAACTCCTCAAATACCGCCCATCGTGTAAAGGTGGTGCGATGAAAACCATAAACTGCCGTCACTGTTCATCTGGTCATGGTTCCGCTCTTCTACGCAGGGTTCCAGTCTCTTCATTATGTTTTATAAACCCATCGGGTCCGGAACTTAATCGCAATTGCAAGTTCTTGTATGGACGTTCCGCTCCCTTTATATTCTCCGATGCGATTAGATTGTTCCGATGCGATCTAGTAAGAGGTCCCACCATATAATACTTTGTTTTATGCGCTTATATAGGCTTTGAGTCGATGCGATTAAGCCGGATTTCAAACTTATCAAGCCACTGTTTATATGCCCATCGGATCCGGGCTCTCAATCGCAATCGCAATTCTTTGGTTTATACGTTCCGCTGCCCTTATAATCTCCGATGTGATTGGGAAAGGGTCCCACCTTATGATACTTTTATTCTTTAATCATAAAGCGCTCAATATGAATTAATAAATATAAACTTTGGACCTTTGTGAAATATGTAATGCACTGCATATATATGTATTGTGCTGCATATATATATATATGCTTTTATGTTCCAGCTTTAGAGTATCCTCCAGCGGGGTAGGTGATTCTCGGAATTTATTTATATATATATATAACGCCCGGCTGGGTAATGATTCTCGGAATAAGGTTTTATATATACATACATTGCCGCTTAGGTTATGATTCCCAGAATTATATATATGTATCCTTTGCTGCTCTAATCTTTAGTGTATCTTCCAGTGGGGTTAGGCGATTCTCGGAATTTGTTTGTATAAGTATATATACTATTACATTTCAACAGTCTTCTTCTTTGTTGTCTCCTTTGTCTGTCTCTGTCTTTTCTTCCTCCATTGCCACTTCCTTTGCCATCAATGACAATATTTCCAACAATCTCCTCCTTTGGCATTGATGGCAATACTCTTCCTTTGATTGTCTTATAGAAGCTCTTTGTTGCTTTTCCTCCCCCTTTGACATCAATGGCAAAGAGTTGATCAAGATCCTTTGAACCGACAATACCATGCTCCCCCTGAGATCACGCTGCATCTTCAAACATAATATAACAAAATGACTTATAAATGCCAACAATGCATCCTTTTCATATGACCAATGCTCCCCCTTAGCCTGTGCATTCAGAGCACCTCACAACCAATTTAATATTCTGTATTTAAGTAGATCTGATCTTCTGCATGGCAGAGACTACTCCTAGTTTCTGTCTGAGATTTCGAATGCTTCCCTGGGTAGAGGTTTGGTAAATATATCAACAACTTGTTCTTTGGAGGGAACATACTCCAATTTCACCTTTTGTTCAAGCACTTGTTCTCGTAAGAAGTGATATTTGATGGGAATGTGCTTGGTCTTGGAATGCATAACAGGATTCTTTGAGATACTGATGGCACTTGTATTGTCACACATAATGGAGATAAGAGGTGAACATTTGATTTGAAAGTCTTGTAAGGTTTGCATCATCCAGAGAAGTTGAGTGCAACATGATGCGGCAGCCACATATTCTGCTTCTGCTGTAGATAAGGAAATAAAGCTTTGCTTCTTGCTAAACCAAGATACTAACTGGGGCCCTATATAGAATGCACCACCATTAGTGCTTTTCCGATCATCAACATTTCCAGCCCAATCTGCATCAGTGTATGCATGAAGAGTAAGATCAGCATTCTTTGGATACCATAGTCCAAAGTCTTGAGTTCCTTGTAGATATTTGAATATTCTTTTCACAACCTGAAGTTGAGACTCTTTTGGATTAACTTGGAATCGTCCAACAATCCCAACTGCATGCATGATGTATGGTCTTGTCCAAGTGAGATAAAGTAGACTTCCTATCATAGATCTGTATTCTGGTTGATTCACCATGGGGGAATCATCATTAGAACTGAGATTACATCCGGTTATCATTGGTGTACTTATAGGTTTGCAATCTTCCATGCCATACTTCATCAGGATTTGCTTGAGATATTTTTCTTGTGATAAGAATATGCCATTTGTTGCTTGTTGCACTTGCAAGCCAAGAAAGAATGTTAATTCCCCAAGTAAAGACATTTCAAATTCTTGCTGCATATCAGAAGCAAATTTTCGACTCACAGACTCTTCATTACTTCCAAAAATGATATCATCAACATATACAACCACAATCAATAGTTTGTCATTTTCAGTTTTTGTGTATAAGTTGCTATCAGCAGACCCCTTTGAAAATCCTTGTTGATGAAGATATTTGTCAAGACGATAGTACCATGCCCTTGGAGCTTGTTTGAGACCATATAGAGCCTTTTTAAGTCTAAAAACTAGTTTTTCATCATTTCCCAAAATGAATCCTTCTGGTTGTTCTATATAAACTTCTTCTTCTAGATCACCATTGAGAAAAGAAGATTTAACATCCATTTGATAAACTTTGATTTGTTGGAAGCTTGAAAAAGCAAGAAACATTCTTATGGCTTCAAGTCTGGCTATAGGAGCAAAGGTTTCTTCAAAGTCTATACCTTCTTGTTGAGCATACCCCTTGCAAACAAGTCTAGCTTTATTTCTTATAACATCCCCATTCTCATTTAACTTGTTTTTTAATATCCATTTAGTTCCAATGACATTTTTGTCATGAGGTCTTGGTACTAATTCCCAAGTGTGATTATTTTCAATTTGATCAAGCTCTTCATTCATGGCTTGGATCCAACATTCATCTTTGCTAGCTTGATTGACATTGTGTGGTTCAATAGTGGATAGAAATGCCAGATAGCTAGAAGATCCCACAAGAGTCCTTCTTGTTTGTACACTTGATCCCTTTTCTCCCAAAATTTGAGATTCTGGATGATTCTTTTGAACATATCTGGATGGAGCTTTTTCAGATAAATCATCTTCAGGTTCTTCATTGGGTTCACTGTCTATATCATTTCTATTTGATGTAGAAGGACATATGTCACCATCGTCTTCATTTGTTGTTTGTTTTTCTTCTTTTGGGGCTGCAGGAGACTCATCAATAACAACATCAATACATTCAACAATCTTCCGAAGTCTTTTATTGTAACATTTATATGCTCTACTCCTAGAGGAGTAGCCAAGAAGTATTCATTCATCTGCTCTGGATTCAAACTTGCCAAGTTTTTCATCATTATTTTTGATAAAACATCTGCTTCCAAAAATTCTAAAATGCTTCACGGTGGGAGGATTACCATACCAGAGTTCATATGGAGTTTTATCACTATTTACTCGAACATGTGCCTTGTTAAGAATATTTACCGTTGTATGTGCTTCTTCTCCCCAAAAAGTGTCAGGTGTTCCGGAGTCATCAAGCATAGCTCTAGCCATTTGTTGAACTGTTCTGTTCATTCTTTCTGCTACGCCATTTTGTTGTGGAGTGCCAGCTACCGAAAATTGTCTTTTATGCCATGTTGTTCACAAAATTCAAGGAATTCATTTGATGTATATTCTCCTCATCGATCAGATCTAAGACACTTGATTTTCAGATCTAATTCATTTTCAACTAGTGCTTTGAAGGTCTGAAATTTCTCAAATGCTTCATCTTTGTGTTTAAGCAACCCAATCCAACACATTCTAGAGAAATAATCAATAAATAAGATATAGTATTGTTCACCACGTGGTGAATTTTTCTTCACAGGTCCACATATGTCAGTATGAATGAGTTCAAGAGGCTTACTTGATGATCCTTCCTTGGCATTAAATTGTACTCTGGTTTTCTTACCAAATTGGCAAGATTTGCATATGATATTTTCAGGTAGAGTAATATTGGGAAGATCACGAACAACTTTAAGTCTGCTTGATTTGTTGATTTGAGAGAAGCTCAGATGCCCCAACCTTCTATGCCATAGCCAGTTTTCTTCTGAAGATTTATTCAAGTAACATTGTTCTTTGCAGTTCTTCAACACATACAGGTTGCTTGGAGTTATTTTTCCTTTTATAATTGCTTTACCTGTATCAAGATCACGTACCACACATTTTTTTGAACTAAAGACAACTTCAGTTCCTTGATCACACATTTGACTTACACTTAACAGGTTATGCTTTAATCCATCCACATACATGACATTATTAGCTTTCACCTTTTCTTTTAGGAAAACATACCCTTTTCCCTTAATGACTGCAGGGGTATCATTTCCAAATGTAACATTCTTTTCCTTTTCTAGAGCACTATATGCAAGAAGTTTGTTTTTGTCACCTGTCATGTGTCTTGAGCATCCACTATCAATGTACCATTGATTTTCTTCATCTTCTGCAAATAATGCTATGTCACAATTTTCAACCTGTAATTCCTTCTTTTTCCATACTTTGGAGCTTGAATGAACATGTTCTTTTGGCTGAACTTTGCTCCTACATTCAGATTCTTCATGGCCAAAATTATTGCAATTAGCACATTCAACTTCATTTTGAAGAGGAGAAAAGTTGTTATAAGTATTCTTCTTTGTTTCAATATCAATCCTTTTCTTTCTTGCTTCTCTTGTCATGATGGTTTTATATGCAACACATTGAACAACTTTATGACCAAAATTGTGACATGAGAAACATTGTCCATTGAAGAAGAAATTTTTGCGATCATGAAATCTTCTACTTGAATTTACCTGTTGATTGGTGTTTCTTTGAAAGATATTCCTGTTAGTGTTCTTTGAATTGAGATGATCATGCTTTACCTATAAAGATTCTTTATTCCCTTGCTGAGTGGTAGTATGTTGTATACCAGCTGTAGCTGCTTTTAGATAATTTGGTGCTGAAGCCTGAGAAGATTCTCCGATATATCCAAGACCTGTCTTTATAAGAGGAGAACGTTGTACCTTGATAATCTCATCTAAGGTTTTAGATCCTTTAGCAAATCTAAGATTCAGAGTCTTTACTTTCTCAAGTTATTTTCTTAGACTTACTACTTCACACTCTAATTTCTCATTGTGTTTCTCCTTTTCTTCAAGCTGATTTTTCAGAGTTTCTATGGTTATTTTACTCTCTTCTAAGAAAATTTTGAGTTTATTGTTTTCATCAAGAAAATCATTGTCTTCTAGAGCATCCACAAAAGTATCATTTTCTTTTCTAGATTCTTTTTCAAATGCCATGAGAAGTCTAAGATCTTGTTCACATTCTTCCTCACTATCAGATAACCCATCACTGTCTTCATGAATATAGTAACTTTTTCTAGTGCTAAAACGATTCTTATTCCTTCTTGCTACTTCCTTCCCCTTTTTATGTGTTTCTTTATGATGACACTTAGCAGCATAATGACCAACTCTTCCACAATCAAAACATTTGAAAGGAAGCTTACCTCTGAACCGTCCTGTGCCAAGTTGAAGTTTCTTTACAAAATTTACCTCATCTTCTTCTGAGATATATCCTGATCCTTCTGTTTTTTGTACTTCCTTCTCTTTTGTAGAAGCTATAAAGACTAATTCTTTGACTTCAGATGGTCCTCCTCTTCTCATTTCATATGCAATTAGTATGCCATGAAGTTGCACCACAGTAAGATTTTGAAGATCCTTCTTTTCTTCAAGAGCATAAACTTTTGACTCAAATTTTGTCGTTAGTGATCTTAAAATTTTCTCAACCAAAGTAGATTCGGTTATTGTTTCTCCCAGATTTCTCATACGATTTATAATATCATCAAGACGTAAAAAGAAATTGGCAATGCTCTCCTCATTATCCATTTTTAGATTCTCATATTGAATTCTGAGAGTTTGGAGTTTAACACTTTTTACCTTTGCATCAACTTCATCACTTAGAATGATTTTGTCCCATATTTCCTTTGCTGTATTCAGTTGCATGACTTTGACAAATTTTGATTCAGTTAGACTTCCCAATAGAGCATTGAATGCTTTTGCATTTGTTTCATAATTCTTTCTTTCTGTTAGATCTGTTGGTACTGCAGCTGGATATTGATATCCTCCTTCAACAATTGCCCATACATATGCTCCCAGAGACTGAAGATAGGATCTCATCCTTGTTTTCCAGAAGATTAAATTGTTTCCGTTAAAGAGCGGAGGCCTGATAGATGTTGTTCCATCTTGATTGCTCATCTTGCTTGATCTTCCTTCAAGCGGCTAAGCTTTTTCAGAAGGACCTGCTCTGATACCAATTGTTGGAAAAATACTGAGAGGGAGGGGTGAATCAGTATTTAGAGCTGACTGAAATTTTTTTAGTTTTCCTTTCTCTTAAAACCATATGCTACATTACTGAATCCAACTTGTATGTCCAGAGATCTTATTATGTCTTTACTTAGATCATTGCATCATTCATTCATCAGATGTTTAGTAAGAAGTAAGCATGAACAAAAATAACATAACAAACCGTCAAACATAAGCAACACATATGAACACCAGTATTTAAGGTGGAAACCCAATTCGGGAGAAAACCATCGCTGTTGTTATCTCAGTCTTCAATATTTATTATAAAGAAAACTTCTTACAATTTATGCTGGCGCAGACTTATATCAGCACGCAGGCACCCACCTGCAGAAAGGCTACAACCTTTTCTCGTTCTCCAGCCACTACTGGAAGAGAGCTCCAACCCCCTGATTTTAACACCAGCTTTTACTAGCAGGATACTTCCACTTTCATACAGAAGGCTTCAACCCTCAGATTCACCAGATTTCTTCAATTTCTTCATCAGACTTCCGTCAGGTCTTCATCATTTCTTTTTGCCAATCATCGTAGAGATTCATCATTTCTAGATCATATCCATGGGTGCATCATATATGCAAATATCTCTTAAAGAGATTTATTCAACAACCCTTCCACACGCACACTTTGAACCATAATGCGCTTCTCCTTATATAGTTTTGCCTTTATTAATACCATGAGTAGAAAACCACTCAACTACTAATGGTATTAAAAGTTGAACCAATCCAAATTGAAATCCCATTCTTCGTTCTTCCATGCACAAATTGTCCCAAAGGTAATCTTTATTTCCGCCAAATAATACTATAGCCAAGGTTAAGTAATATTGACGTGCCGCTGATGGTTTTCTTTCTTTTATTGGAATTTTATTTATCAAATTCGTGGAATTTGATAAATAAATATTATTCACAACCTTTGGTAATTAAATATATATAATAGAAATTTATATTAATAATTAGCGCTTTTATCAAATGGCTTTTTAAATAGACCTTTGGATCCGGCCCCACATGCATAATCGACGGCTTAATCAATATAATTTAAAACTGGGGCCCCTCGCTAACAATCGATTCCATCCGACGGTTGTTATCGCATCGTGTTGCCTCATTTGATCGGACGAATATCGTTCGGCGAAGACGCGTGGACAGTAACATGCGATGGCCGCCGTACTTTGGTTAACCTTCACACATCTTCCTCATATGACCATCGTCTGATGGCTTCCCTCCAGATTGACGGTTCTCAACAATATCGCTGGGCATCCTGGATCGAACAATAACGCGCGATGGCGCACAGTGACAAGCGGTTTTGTGTGGGTCCACCTCGCCATGTGTCGAATGATCTATGGAATCGCTCCCAACTCCTCAAATACTGCCCACCGTGTAAAGGTGGTGCGATGAAAACCATAAACTACCGTCATTGTTCATCTGGCCACGTTTCCGCTCTTCGACGTAGGGTTCCGGTCTCTTCATTATGTTTTATAAACCCATCGGGTCCGAAACTTAATTGCAATCGCAAGTTCCTGTATGGACGTTCCGCTCCCTTTATATTCTCCGATGTGATTAGATTGTTCCGATGCGATCTGGTAAGAGGTCCCACCATATAATACTTTGTTTTATGCGCTTATATAGACTTTGAGTCGATGCGATTAAGCTGGATTTCAAACTTATCAAGCCACTGTTTATATGCCCATCGGATCCGGGCTCTCAATCACAATCGCAATTCTTTGGTTTATACGTTCCGATGCCCTTATAATCTCCGATGTGATTGGGAAAGGGTCCCACCTTATGATACTTTGATTCTTTGATCATAAAGCACTCCATATGAATTAATAAATATAAACTTTGGACCTTTGTAAAATATGTAATGTGCTGCATATATATGTATTGTGTTGCATATATATATATATATATATGCTTTTATGTTCCAGCTTTAGAGTATCCTCCAGTGGGGTAGGCGATTCTCGGAATATATATATATATATATATATATATATATATATATATATATATATATATATATATATAACCTGTCACAATCATGATTCCCGGAATAAGGTTTTATATATACATACATTGCTGCTTAGGTTATGATTCCTGGAATTATATATATGTATCCTTTGCTGCTCTAATCTTTAGTGTATCTTCTAGTGGGGTTAGGTGATTCTCGGAATTTGTTTGTATAAGTATATATACTATTACATTTCAACATTCTTCTTCTTTGCTGCCTCCTTTGTCTGTCTCTGTCTTTTCTGCCTCCATTGCCACTTCCTTCGCCATCAATGACAATATTTCCAACAGTGTAGGCAACACTAGATCCTCTTACCATTACCTTGGTCGATTCTTCGACTGCTGGAAGGCGTCGCCAATTCTTTCAGGATGTTAGCCCCAATACCCATCAGAAGATTTCTTCGCAAGGCCCAATTACATTTTGAGAGTGTAAGGATGATTAGGTCTTTTTAGACTTTTGAGTAACATATTGAAAACAACCAAACCATATTTTTTGCTTGCTTGATCACATAACATTAATCTAAAGGAAAATTTGCTTTTTATTTTTTCGCTTTGTTTTATGTATGTGATCATATTTGCTTTGATAATAATCTTCCTTCTGTCAGTAAACCAAAAATATTTCCAAGATTAAGCTAGTCGACACCATAATGGACCCAACGGGACCTCGTCGATCTAGGCGTTTTTTGGACCTCCCCCCATTAGAGGGAGGAGTGCTAGGGCTTTCGCCATTTAGGTGTCAAAGACGACACACTGCCACCATTATCAGTTCATCTTTTATAGGGGCATATTTGGTTGGAAACCCCCAAGGGTCACCCAACACCACACCAGTGGAAACCCCAGCAAGGTCACCACACTCAACTCCTCCCACAACCCCTAGAGGGTAGTCAACCCCAGTATTGACTACCATTGTGTATTGTGTTTCCACAATACACAATGGTAGTTAATACTGAGTTACCCTTTTTAGCATCATTAAACCTTCAAGATCTATCAAAGCTAACTAATTGTAACGCCCCAAGACTTCATGGGCGCGTTCGGTGGAACGGGCGCGCTGGTTGAGCGTTTGGGTGAGCTCGGGCGCCGTGCGACGTAACGGGCGCGTCGCACCGTTGGAAAGTCACGGGCGCCGTGCGACGTAACGGGCGCGCGTCGCACCGTTGGAGAGTCACGGGCGCCGTGCGACGTGATGGGCGCGCGTCGCACCATTGGAGAGTCACGGGCGCGCGGGTGTGCGAAGCGAGTCATGGGCGTGTTGGTGGAGCGACGAGTCAACATAGCGTTGGCGAAGGGCGTTTATAACCAACGGGCACCCTTGGACGAGTTAACCGATGGATGAATCGGTGGGTCGGCCGACGCGTTGGGCGCGCGGCCGACACCACACTTGGTGGGCGAGCGACCGAACGAGGGGGTCGGCTCGGGTCGGCCGAGCACCCCAACACCCCACGGACGCGGCGTTTCGTGGGCGTCGACGTAACGAGTGGGTCGGCTCGTGGTGGAACGAGCGACCACAACTCACGACGCGTTCATATATATTGGATGAGCGTTGGTGAGGGGAAGCATCGAACAAGGTCGAACAACAACGAACAAGCAAGTCGAGCAAGGGCAACCGCAGCAACGAGTCAACAGCTCGTTGGTCGAAGGCGCAGCGTAGCACGGGAGTCGGACGAGTCGGGCGCAACAAATGAGCGCACCGCAGGTCGGGTCGAGTCGGGTCTGGGCGGGCGTCTCTGAACGTCGGGTCGAGTCGGGTTGTCCTGGGCGCCGAGCAACGACAACGACCCAGCACGAAAATCACAATTCCGGGAGCATCGTTGATCGGATTGAGGTGCCGTAAAAACCAGAAGGTGCGTAATTCCGAGGAGCATCCAACCATACAGGTTTGGGACGGATTGGACACATGGTCAGCTCAGAAAACGCTCTGCACTGATTTGGAGCAACGGTTTGGGTGACCTGAGTGACCAACACTTGGGCAGTTTTGGGCAGCACTTCCAACGGTGAACTTCGATGGTTGTACTTGTCTGTTGTAAGCTAGTTTGAAGATTGGCAAGTCTTAGAACTTGGCCAAGAGGCAAATAGTCTTGACTGTTGTACTTGTATTTTTATGAAACATAATATCCGGGCGGACTCATTTTAAAAGGGAGTTGCCCCTCCCTTGTATGTATGGGCATACATGTGGTTTGATATTGATGTTTATGTTTATTTCCGCATAATTGAAAGAACATTTGCTAATAACTAACGAATGTTGCTAAAGGCGTAGTCTGGGTACTTGAGTATTTAGAAAAAGAAAAAGTACGGCAGTGCCGCACCTGCCTACAAGACGTGGTTGGAAGACACTCGTGGTGTAGGGGCGTGACAGATGGTATCAGAGGGACTGATACGGATGGAAGTCTGATAACACAACTGCCATTGCATGACAGTTGGCTACCTGGACGAACGGATGAGAGCTTGATTGCACGACAGTTGATATCAAGTTGGGCAGAGTTGCAGGGTTGCAGGTGAACTGATTCTACCTTGGAAGAGTTTGCACATGGTCTTGACTCGTTCTCAAGCAAAGAAAATGGAGAATACCGTGGAAGAACCTCAAGTCATTGAGGGAACCCAAGTACTCTCTCATGAGGACTTGATTGAGAAGATTGTGGAGAACATGGAGGATCTGGAGGAGGAGGAAAGAAGAAGACTTTTGAGAAAAAGGCTGATGCACCAAAGAAGGAAGCTACTAAGTCTAACAATGCGCAAGCAAAGTCGAAGGCTAAGAAGCCCTTGAGGTGTTGGATCTGCGACGAAGAACATACGGTGAAGAATTGTCCTTCAAGAACGAAGTTGGCCGCTGCAGTGCAATCGGAAAAGATGAAGGAACCTTCAGTTGGGACTATGCAAGTCTTAAGTGCAGCAACAGCTTATGAAGCTATTCCAAGAAGGGACCCGGAAAGAAACAACTTGGTGTTTGTGAACATGAAGATTGCGAAGGGCACACTATTAACCATGGCGGATTGTGGTGCTACGCATAACTTCATTGGAGAGGACACCGCTAGGAAAGTTGGATTGAAGTTCAAGCCAATCCAAGCTAAGTTGAAGGCAGTGAAATCACCACCAGATTATGTGATTGGAGTTGCAGAAAAGACACCAATCGAAATATGGAGTTGGCAGGCGGATGTTGACTTCATGGTTGTAAGAATGGATGATTATGAGGCTGTGCTAGGCATGGAATTCTTCAAAGAATTCGAAGTTATGGTGGTTCCTCACATGAGGAAGTTGTACATCTATGATGGGCAAAATGACCATCCTATTGGTATACCAACCATAGGAGGAGGTGGCACAACCCATTGTAAGATAACAACTATGAGTGTGGAAGACACAAAACGACATGATGAACTCCAAGGAAGATTAGTCCTCACGAAAGGCAGACTTCAGGAGCAAGCGCAGGAAATCATGGCATTGTCCAAGAGTCTTTTGGATATAACAAGAAGACTTGAGACAATGGAAGCAAAGGAAGATGCAGAACCAGGAATTCATGGAGAAGACCGGGAAGCATACATGTTGAAGTTGGAAGGAGAAGATCCAGACATATGGCTGGAGTTGATAAATGAGGAAGGAGAGCCTTCGGCCTCCACTTCCTCCACCTTCTAGACTATACATGGAGGATGAGGCTCATTGTCTCCTGCTCAGGACAATGATGACCTCTAACTTATGAGCAGGCCATGGAGCGAGATGGAGCACTTGATAGCAGGATGTTTTGGCAGTCGTGATGATGGGAGGAACATATGTTCTTGTGAAGGAGACGTTCGTTTGGATTAGCTACCCAACTTGTCACCACGCAAGGGGTACCAACACATGATTTCTTGCAGAATTGGAGACATGACCGAGGCATGTAGCAGATCAAGAGTGTTCACATCTGGATGCTCTTCATAGCTTCATAGCAGAGTTGTAGACATGAACACACTTGGAAGGTGTTGGAGTCATCAACACTTTGCGATGACAGTTGTGACGATACCGTGCACATGGGGGCAACGACAGTTCGTGCAGCGACACTTTGGTGGCAGTTGCGACGATATTTCACACATGGAGTTGTGATGGACCGTGCGATGATGGGATGATGTTGTCAAGGGACGACAACGTTTTGAAGTGGGGGAGAATGTAACGCCCCAAGACTTCATGGGCGCGTTCGGTGGAACGGGCGCGCCGGTTGAGCGTTTGGGTGAGCTCGGGCGCCGTGCGACGTAACGGGCGCGTCGCACTGTTGGAAAGTCACGGGCGCCGTGTGACTTAACGGGCGCGCGTCGCACTGTTGGAGAGTCACGGGCGCCGTGCGACGTGACGGGCGCGCGTCGCACCGTTGGAGAGTCACGGGCGCGCGGGTGTGCGAAGCGAGTCATGGGCGCGTTGGTGGAGCGACGAGTCAACATAGCGTTGGCGAAGGGCGTTTATACCCAACGGGCACCCTTGGACGAGTTAACCGATGGATGAATCGGTGGGTCGGCCGACGCGTTGGGCGCGCGGCCGACACCACACTTGGTGGGCGAGCGACCGAACGAGGGGGTCGGCTCGGGTCGGCCGAGCGCCCCAACACCCCACGGATGCGGCGTTTCGTGGGCGTCGACGTAACGAGTGGGTCGGCTCGTGGTGGAACGAGCGACCACAACTCACGACGCGTTCATATATATTGGATGAGCATTGGTGAGGGGAAGCATCGAACAAGGTCGAACAACAACGAACAAGCAAGTCGAGCAAGGGAAACCGCAACAACGAGTCAATAGCTCGTTGGTCGAAAGCGCAGCGTAGCACGGGAGTCGGACGAGTCGGGCCACAGCAAACGAGCGCACCGCAGACCACCGAACGCACCGGAGGTCGGGTCGGGTCGGGTCTGGGCGGGCGTCTCTGAATGTCGGGTCGAGTCGGGTCGTCTTGGGCGCCGAGCAACGGCAACGGCCCAGCACGAAAATCGCGATTCCGGGAGCATCGTTGATCGGATTGAGGTGCTGTAAAAACCAGAAGGTGCGTAATTCCGAGGAGCATCCAACCATACAGGTTTGGGATGGATTGGACACATGGTCAGCTCAGAAAACGCTCTGCACTGATTTGGAGCAACAGTTTGGGTGACCCGAGTGACCAGCACTTGGGCAGTTTTGGGCAGCACTTCCGACGGTGAACTTTGATGGTTGTACTTGTCTGTTGTAAGCTAGTTTGAAGATTGGCAAGTCTTAGAACTTGGCCAAGAGGCAAATAGTCTTGACTGTTGTACTTGTATTTTTATGAAACATAATATCCAGGCGGACTCATTTTAAAAGGGAGTTTCCCCTCCCTTGTATGTATGGGCGTACATGTGGTTTGATATTGATGTTTATGTTTATTTCCGCATAATTGAAAGAACATTTGCTAATAACTAACGAATGTTGCTAAAGGCGTAGTCTGGGTACTTGAGTATTTAGAAAAAGAAAAAGTACGGCAGTGCCGCACCTGCCTACAAGACGTGGTTGGAAGACACCCGTGGTGTAGGGGCGTGACACTAATGACCCCATTGCACAAGCCTTAATTTTCCCCTCATGCCCACAAAGCTCCCCTCCGACGTACAAAAATTTGAAGGGAAGCAAGCGGAAGACCTTGGAAATCATATTATGACTTTCCGCCTATGGTGTTCGTCCAATAATATTATTGACGATACTATTCGACTGAGACCGTTTCAACGCACCCTAACTGGGCCTGTACGAAATGGTATGTTGAGCAACCTTCTACTTCACATGGAACCTTTAGCGCCCTCGCTATCGCGTTCCTCACTTATTTTCAGCTACCCATCCACCACGATTCGGGGATGAAATTGCTGACTCATTTTAGGCAAACAACAACTGTCCATATCTCGGACCATCTCCACGAATGACAGTGACGCTGTAGTTTATGCAAAGCCAAACTCGACAATAGAGTTTTACTGGACTTGTTTTTGAAAACTCTCACAACGGAGATCTCAAAAGACGTGGCGACACAAGGACCTACCTTCGAGGACGTCATTTGCAAAGCCCAATAGCTCAAGCTCATCTATACCTAGTCAATATTTATCTACAATGTCTTGCCAAATGCCCCGCGATTGCAAACTTATAGAGAACTGCCAGGCGCGTCAAATACCACAGACAGCTTGATTGGGTCATTAACCCAAGCCTAGGCAACAATATCTAGTACCCAGGATATTCGTATGATTCTACCCAGAACATGACGCTACCTGGCTACCACCAAAGCCAATCTTCACCTTTGCAGAATATGATGAATAGGGTGTCACCATACCACCAATAGCAGGGAGGCTCATACCCTCTCTCGCAGGGTACCCAGTACTCAGCTAGGAATGCTGATGGAAGAGATCCCCCCCAACAAACTTACACCAACCAGGGACAGGGCAACCAATATTTCCCTCTCCTTGCACAAAATCCACCATTGCAGAGGAATGCACCGGTGAACTTAGTGCAACCATCTCAGGCTCAGTAGCGCTAGTCTTATGACCAGGAGAACTGTAATAGTCCTCCTAACGCTGCAAGAAAGAATCCTAAGAATTATCAAAAGAGAGCTCTGGACAGGGGGGCAGTAACCAACAATGCCCCCCCGCGATCTCAATCTGGGGGCAACCCCAACCGAAATCAAAACCAGGATCCAAAAACCAACTCCCAAGGGCAGAACAAGAGGTCATATATGGTGAGTACGACCATTACACTCACCACTATCCCGAACTCCCTGAACTGAAAAAACTTCATGGTAACCATGGACAAGGGGGACCTACACATCAGATCGCTGTAATGCAGGAGCCCTTCCCCCACCAAGGAGTGGTTAACACCCAAAAACAACAACCACCCCAAAATGATACCAGGAGCGAAAACCACAAAATTTACATGAATGGCAAAGAAAAGTTCTTCCAAGCAAGGAATGGGAACTATGATACCCCCCCGGACATTAACCCATCAGGTACGAGCATGAGTGCACCTACTACATCGTTGACCATATCCAAAGTACCTATTTAGGCCCTTCCAAAGATGGTTAAGAGGCCAACCAGGCGTGTAGGACACCACTCAGAAGTTTCCCATAACTATAGTATAGTGGATGATTTAGCACAATCAACTCTTGCAATGTCAGCCTTAGAAGTCCTACAATCATGCCCAAAACAATGGAAAGCCTTACTTTCCGTATTAGGCGCCATTGACCCTTTCGATTCGCGCCTAATGGCTTTTGACCTAGACAAAGCAAGCCCCAGGCTTCCTTCTCTAGTCTCCTTCCAAATACTGGTGTCAGTCGAGAATATCACCATACATCGATGCATCATTGACGAAGGAGCATCTACATGCATCACGTCCAAATCCATTTGGTAGAAGTTGGGATCACTTGAACTGAAACCATCCGACATCATGCTTAGAGCATATGACAGTCGACCTTCAACTCGTCGTTTTATATTAGAATGTCCTTGTAAACTTGGCCGAAAAGACGATACTCATAGACATTGAAGTCTTGGACGCAAAACTTGACTACAACATACTCCTCGGGCGGAGTTATATGTATGCCATGACTGCAATAAGATCATCTGTCTTTCGGGTGATGATGTTCCCCCATGAATATCGAATCATCACTATTGACCAACTTACATACTATGATAAGAAACCCATGATGGCTCTTGATGTCGTTTTACCTTATGTAGACACAACTATAGAATCACTCATGCAGTATCAAGAATTTGGTCCCGGTCAAGTCAAACCATCATTGATCCTATGATCATTCCTAGGAGATCCCCCTATTATACCAGAGGCAGCCCCAGAAATCACAGGGGCATCGGTGTGCATGATGTTATCATCAAACACCGAGACCAAATCAGATATGGTAACCTATAGTACGGAGACCGAAGCCACTGACTCGGCTTTCCTACCCTACGCCATCGCCCAAACCCCATTTTTATACCCCCCACCTAGTTTTGTGTCAAAGCAAGTCTTGGAAACTATTACAATTCCGAACATGGCTTTCGCAATACCCGTTTGGTATTTGGTCCCACCAACCATGCTGGGAAGTCCTGGCATCACTTCTACAAGGATAACCCCTATCACCCCTCTGGAGGCTACATTGGTTAACGAAACTCCTGTAGTAGCTCTAACTAACGCAACCAAGAAAACCAACAAAAAATGGAATAAAATAGAAAACCCCAACATACCTAGGGCATTACAACCTTGTGCATTATGTAATATCGTAAGCCATCCTACCAATATTTGTGCAGAGTTAGATGAATTAAAAACTCTTCTAAGCACCGAATGAAATTCCACAGCCTCAAGTTCCCATAAAAAGGAACAGGCCACGAAAATTCAAGGGAAAGCATTGCGTATCAATCATGCATGCACCATAAGCAACCATTATGGGCACTACGCCCACCATTTCCCAGAGATGCCACGATACAGGGATGCCCTGCAAGCCCTAGAGCAATCATATCAACAGGATCCCTCAAATCCACCCATGCAAATAGACGAGGGAGAGCCTAGAACCATATTGTACATATGAGAGGAGCCTACATCCTGCTCATACATAGTCACTCCAATAGACCAAAGACGACAAAAAAAGGCCACTCAGCCAGCCCCTGTTTGCGTACTATGCGATGAGCCTGACCACTTAGTCACACAATGTCCCGAATTAAGGGCGTTCACCCGTTGGTATCAAATCCCTCACGTTTCCCAAAGCAACTTAGTCCAATATCGACGACATATGTGTCAGATTTGTCGAAGCAACCATCACCTGCGTCATTCTCCCCACATCTATTGGTTTCAGTCCATGTCGGATTTCATGCAACGATTCATCGCTGAAAATTTTGACTTAGTCGGATCAGACATGGAATCCGCGAACAATGCTACCATTCGAGGGACAGAAACAAAAAGGACCATATTATATGTGTCGGATGAGAGGCAGTCACTTGAACGACCACCTCTCCCCCCCGTTATCGCTCTCAAGCTCCTATCCAGCTCTGCACACTCTGTGATGAACGCCATCACTTCATTCCTGACTGTGCAGTCCTAGAGCTATTTTAGAGATGATATCCTGTCAACCTTGTATACTACGATGGCTTATGAGCATTCTAGTATTCATGCCGAGTGTGTTCAGGTGACCACTCGGGTCATCGTTGTCCCTATATCCTCTGATTCCGTTCGACGTTAAACAGTTTACACAAGGCCATAATACGCCTCGCCGCAGTAGACGGATCAAATTCAGAATCTGTGGAAAGTTCGACAATGCAAGAAAATGTGGCAACCAGGTCCATTTTCTTCATTTCAGCAGAAAAACAACCAACAAAGGGGTATATCATCACCCCCAACCGCCCTCCACGGATAAGACCAACCTGTGCATTATGCAACACATGTAACCACCTTGTCGCCCAATGCCCAGATCTAGAATCATTCCGCAAATGGTATCCAATCACTCCAGTAGTCTAAAGGGAACATAGTACCAAGGAAAGACAGTCTTGTCTGGTTTGTCAAGGCAACCATCAGACTCGACACTGTACTTACATCTCCCAGGTACGCCCTTTGTTAGACACCATATGGTTTTTGGATACCCAATACCCGGATATAATTGGTCTAGAGCCAAGGCAGCCTAACACAAGGCAACCTGCCTCGAGGCAGCCTGACCCCCATCATTACCAAAACATTAGGAAGGCTAAGACAAACCATCGTCCTAGCAGAGCCCAAAACTAGCCAAGGACAACATGTGGGTTGTGCGATAGAAACGACAACAGAGTCAATCAATGTAAGGAACTTAAAAAACTTACTGAAAATCTTTGCATGGTCACCCCCATCCCATAGATCAATCTCTCCAATCAAGAGAAGTTCACATGCTTTTATTGCAGGATTTGCTCACAATTCCACCATACGATGGGTTGTGAGTACCTTCCAAGACTACGAGCGGCAAGGGAAGCTTTGAGTCTGAACTCCCCAAAAGAGCTAGACCAACCAAAATCCAAAACTCGGATATGGAAGAAGTGAAAACATGCCCCAATGCCCAATCATCTTCGAGCATCCACTTCGGGCACAAAGAGTAGCGTTGGTTCTCATACCATCTACTCAATAAGCACCTTGACACCGTGCACCATTTGCACATGTCACAATCACGAAACAGAGTTGTGCCCCTTAATGGAAACATTTAGGCACCTTTGCACTCAATGCAACTTCCAAATCTCGGAAAGTGCGAGTTCCCTCAGTACGCCACGTGAGGAACATAAGCTTGCTCTCACATAAGCCACCACAAGGGAAATTCCTCCACCACCCAACATCGATGACACACAACACAACATACGATTCATCCCGCCAGGCATGAGAAATACGACTCGTGTTGTCTGCTCATCTATCATTGGTGTCGAGACCAATCATCAAATACTTGTTCTAAAAAATGCTTTGGTATCACAGATGGATTATCCCCCATCCACTATTTTGGATTCGCTGATTAAGCCTCGTGATGGTCTTAAAATCTAGCAATAGCTGCCTGGGCCATTTACTATCCCGACTGATTGCCATCCTTCACCAACGGAGTATGCATCGGATCAGCCACCAATAATCAGGCAGAATATGATACAATCATCGGGCTATTGAGCGATGCCTCCAACCAAGGAATTCACCATCTACATGTCTACCTTGATTCCAAGATAGTGGTTTCATAGTTAAACCAAGATTTTGTAGTACGAGACTCACAACTATTTAGGAAGTATTTGCATGCATGACAATTAAGTCGTTAGTTTGACCATATTACATCCACACATATACCAAGAAATCAAAACCAGACAGCTGATCGCATAGGTAATCACATCCTAGATTGGAATGCATCTCGTATAAACCATCATCCATAGAAAAGAAAAAAAACATAAAAAATAGATATCCATCATAGGTATATAACATCCATCAATAAAATAGCCATAGATACATCATAAGAGCCGAAAAAATACACATCTCGAATATATATACCAAAAAATGTGAGTCACAATATACAAGTCATGTCCCTGACCAAACTTTCAGTCAAATATATATCTACATGTCATCAAAACATGGAAGCATCCTCATAATGGGCGCTTTCCAAAATCCCCAGGGTTGAGCCCCGCCAGGTGGATCCTCTAGACCCACGGCTACACTTGGTGCCAGTATAGGTGTAGCAGCCAAAACTGAAAGTGCCACATGGCACAATGTCGGGCGATGCACTCTCTCTTGAGCCATGTGTCATCAAAGTCATCAACAAAACTCATGGTTGACATAACCCAGGTTAACCTCTCCAGCCGACTCCATGAGTCGACTAAACCTGCTGAAGGAGCGTCCGCAGCCTGGACTCGAGCCTCAGCAACAGCTAGCTGCTCCTCAACCGTCATTGCCCGAGCCTCAGCCACCTCGGTGCGAGCAATAAGAGCAACATCCCCCGGCAGCGGCAACACTGTTTCCCTCCCCTGAAGGGCCAACACCACCTCCTTTACCCCCAACCTGGCCCTGATCAGCCCCACCTAGGCCCCTCCTCAGTGGCTGATGCCCCACCAAGTGGGCAAGAGGACGCCCCGCCGCCCCCACATCTTGAAGAGAAACAAGCACAATGTTAGTGTCACCATAACAGACATAAATATACACATCATAAAATCCTCAAAAAATGTAGAAAAACATCAAAGGTCATACCTGCTGGACCCCATACATAGCCGACAGGAAGACCCATATCCGGGTCCCCCCCTTGGAAATCCATCGCCCAATATGGATAGTCTAGGAACATCTGCGGGTTCGCCTGGAACCATGCCTCAACGGTTGCATCCCAATAACTACCAGCGTCCACTCATCCACCACGAGGCATCACGGGTGCCCACCGCCGCAGCCGAGGAGCCCTACGAAGACCAATGGGCACTGGCACAAAAGGTCGGAGCATCACTACTCTCTCAAACATGATACTGCATAAGATGCTTGCGTAAGTAAAAACCCTGGAAGATCCTCCTCGGACCTTCCCTAACTGTGATATAATGCCATCGTAAACATGGCACGCCTAGTCATAAAAGTGACCAGCCCGTAGCTGGCGCAAGACACGAATGTGAGGACTCGACGCCTTGTTCGGCGATGATGACCCTGTCAGGCGAACTATCATCACCAGGGCACTCCTCTTAGCTAAATCAATCGCTGAGTCAATGCAAACACATCCCTGTGTAAGCAACTTGCCACCGCAATGCTGGTCAGCCCAGCGTCGAATGCTCACCCTACTAGGAGGGAGCGGATGCAGGAGTGCCTCCCCCTGAGGAAACAATCCAGTCACAAAGTAAACATCTGTCTCCAGACAAATGACTATGTCTCTATGCCCGCAACACCATCACTCGTCGTCTCTTGTTCCAACAGCAGACCAGGAAACAGAGAGGACTATCCTGTGATCTCAAGAGGTTGTTCTCTAGAAATTTCAACAACCCCCACTGCGCCAAGAGCCTCCGAGCATTGGCGTCCTGTGCCATAGCTATGTGAAAATCGGGCCAATCCTGCTCTCACCACAACATCCTGTTACCATAGAAAAAACAAAAAATCAATGGCTAAAATAAGGAAACCAAAAAATTTCAAAACTTTTTCCCATCACTGCGCATGTTTTCTACACAGGCGCGATGACCGCGCATCTGTATCAAATACAGACGCACGCTTGATCATGCAAAATATTTGCCATGCACGATGACCTCGCAGGAAAGCTTCCTTCTCTACGAGGTCCATGCAACTCAACCCCTTTTTCTAGCGTGGTTGAGGCAAAAATAAGGTAAGTAATTTGTACAAATCACATTTGTATGGACCCCCCCAGGAAAAAAATGAAAAAATTGAAAAGCAGGACGTTCAAGGCCCTACCTGACACTGACGACACGAATCTCGGGTACTCAGGCTGACTGCAATGACAAGAAAGGCTCGATAGCAAGGGCTGAACTCTGACCTAAAACTCTCAAACGACACAAATGAGTTGAAATGGGTCATAATGGCCTATATATTGCCCTTTTCTCATTTTTCGATAACCCATAACTGGAGCTCAGAACGCCCAATTGCAAAACCACAAGAAACACAGTCATCAACACCTCATCACGTTCAAAATAGGCTTCATACATCCATGCCTCAGAAAAAGTCATTTTTTCAGTTACGACAGGTATGCCTCTCTTATCGATTTCCATTAAACGTTATTTTCAATATGTTTGAATAGAGAAGATGCTTTTACTTGGGGTATTGGTTGCAGGTATTACAAGCACGCAAAATCACCTGTTGCCCAAGCCACTAAAGGTACAAGAGCAGGTATCATTCTATCCCTACACTAGTACATTTGGTCAAAATTCTGACACTTTAGTTCCGACACTTTTGACGTAATGTCGGAAATTTCCCCAAATTTTCTCATTTTTTTAATCCCGCCAACAACCGTCGCTATAGCGACGTTTAGGGACATCGTCCGTATTGTGACGTTTAGGAACTTCGTCGGAATACCGACGTTTCAGGACACAACGTCGGAAATGCGACGTTTCTAAGAAATGAGTCGGTATTGCGACATTTGGAGACAAGCGTCGCTATTGTGGCGTTTAGAGACACTTGTCGGTAGTGTGACGACATTGGGGAAAAACGTCGGTATTGCGACGGTTTGCGGACAAGATGTTGGAATTGCGACGCAAGTGTTGGTATTACAACGTTTGGAGACAAGTGTTGGTATTGTGATGCTGGGAGATAAGTGTTGGTATTGCGATGTTGGGAGATAAGTGTCGGTATTGCGATTGTTGGGAGATAAGTGTCGGTATTGCGACGTTTCGAGATATGTGTCGGTAGTGCAACGGTTTGAGATAAGTGTCGGTAGTGTGGCGGTTTGGAGACAGGTTTATTAATAGAGGAACTCTGAGGAAGGTGGTTGAATTCCCTCCATTTGGAGGCTGCCTCTGATATGGGGATTCAAAAAAATATCCATGGCCCAGACAAGTTAGGGCTCGATCGAACAACGTTGGTGAGATCTAATAGTTACGGTTAACTTCTTACCCCGCTCCGGCATTCCATTGTGCATTGTTTCATCCTATGCTCACATGCTGTCTCTCTGCAACCCTGAAGAAGGTCCATCCATGGTAGATATTGGCATCATGGCGCACCCCCTATTAGGTAGGCTTTCTAAACCCTTCCTATCTCAATGGTTTGCAGGGCTTTCAGTTCTCGCCCCTTATGATATCTTTCATCTTTTGTTTCTGACTCAATTCTTCAAAATTTTAATAGGATGACGAGGTTTACAAGGTCAAACCGACCTTCAATTTTGAATATTTATCTTCCAACAATTCAAAATCTAATTCTAGAGTTATCATCGTGGCTATGTAGGCACATCCCATGACCATCTTCAGGTAGTCATTCTTTCTACTCCCCACAAGGTTGCAGATATATTTTCCCTTAAGGGGTTTCTATGCTATCTGACAGACAATTTTTCATTGATTGGAATAGAGATTATGCTTTATTTATTTTTTCTATTGGCTAGATTTAAATTATAGTTATTTATTTATGTACTGCAGGTATAAACCCTAGCTTCGCACACCCTAGATTCTATTATATTTTCTACCGCGTTGTCTCCAAAAGTAAAGGGTTATGGCTCCTCTTGTTTCAGGTGTGACTATGCATTCAACGACCTATTTTACACATAAAATGTTACGGCTTTCGCAGAGTGTGGTGTGTTGTAGTCCTAGGGTTTAGTTTTCCTTTTGTTAGTAAATTATAAAGCTTCTTGACACTGAAAACGTTGAATCTTCCATTCCAAGGATTGAATGTCCTCCTCCACCCAGGCCTGGAATGCCCCCTCCTCCACTCAGCAGTGGTGCCCCTCCTATGTACGGTGATCCTCCTCATATGCAGCCGAGACTTGACATGCCGCCTCCGCCACCCGGTTAGCAACAGTAGCAACAACAACCACCTCCTGGACATCAGTAGCAGCAGCTATCAATTGAATAAGGTATTTTGTTAATTTCCCTGCATATTTTTGGTATATGAGAACGCTTTTTATGCTTTCCAGCAAGATTGAAAAACTAATTTCACCATTTCAAGTCATGAGTATTTGAATATTTTTCATTCTAATGATAAAATGAGTTAGCATCTCCAGCTGGGGAAAGCCCAAATCATCGCAAACATTAAACTTGATAATCCTCCTCCAACTTATATTAAGTGAAGATAATTTCATGGCAGAAATTAATAGGCAAAGATTTTGTAGAATTTGTAGTTACTTGAGCAACTACACTTTGCCTTTACTTTAATTAAGCTGATAGCACTGATCATTTTTTTAAAAATGAGGGACATTTTGCAAGAGTCATTTTTATTTGTATAGAACATTCACTAAAACATCTTATTCTAGCCTTACAGACCTTATTGTTATTGCTATTAGGTGTATTCCTTATTAATCACCATATTCCATGCTGAAATGCTAAAAACTGTTGCCTTGATTGAGTATATGTACATAATATACATTTTCTTCTGTTTAGGAAATAATAGGTTTTAAAACCATTTCACTATGCGGTTACCATATTATATACATTTTTTGGCATAAAATGTTTTCTTTAATTATTAATATAACATTAATGTACATACAGGGCATTGTTTTACAAAATTAGGGTGTTGTGTGGCGCTCACCACAAGCTTAGGTATACCATGCGTCAGATGCCTTAATAACTGGCATAACTACCTAAGGGCATAGAAGTTAACAAAACCACCACCTGGGCATATCCAATAACACTAACATTCCAAAATGTCCAGCTGGCACTTAACCATTAAAGCTAATAAAGTCTTGCCTTATGGTATGAAAATAAATAAACACATTTTTCAAATCCTAAAGGATCTGTTGCTTGGTTGAGACCTGCATCAGGAGATTTTTTTTTGTCCTTGGGAGTGGGCCTCCAACCATTATTGGTTGATTCAAAATTAGTTATAGTAGGCCACTGCCCATCATTTGTGACTTGTCTGTTTCTGCAACACTACCAACCACCCACTGGGGCATATTACTATCTTTGTAACTTGGCCTTTGAAAATTTACCTTGATTCTGCTCTATTTTACACGTTCAATGAATCCTATTCTTAACCTTTGCAGCATAGATAATTCATAAACATGTAATCTACAAAAAAACACAATATAACACAACATTTATCTTTGAGAAATGACACCAATTGGCTTCATACCTAGATGTTCCTCTCAACAATGGACTATGCTACTCATATCTCTTAGTAGTGGGTCATCCTCGTGTTGTGTTCAAGACTCTATCAGGGTAAAAGGCTACCTAAGCCAACTATGGCCCATAGTTGCACCAATATGGTAGTAGACCACGGTGCTTGATTCCATCATCTTCCAACCGACTTTCTCTCATCCCCCATTTTCCTTCACAACCCACGGTAGTTCTCTCCTTCCTTTGCACTCGTAGTCCATTAGGTTGTGGAACTAGAATAAAAGGTTTCCAACTCAAAGTGGCTAGGGATGTTCCAAAGGCCCATGGCTTTTGGGGGTTCTAAATCCACCACACCCAAATCCACCTAGGGTTGATAGGGTATGAAATTCACATCGTCATACAACATTGGCTGGAGTTGCAAAGAAACCTCAGGTTGGAGACAAAACTTTGGATCCCTTGAGACAAGTAAGGGTGGGGATGTATATCTCTGGTTGGGAGGAAAATTGCGAAACATATCCCTATGCCCATCCTAAGGTGTATCAATAACAATGATACCCATAACTTATTCAATACAACACTATGCAAAATAGGGTTACAAAATGGCAATCATTGCCTAAAATTTAGGACATATTGAAGCCATAGGCAAGCATGGATTATGTTGTATATTTCATCATTGTGGCAGAAATTGCAGTCGCGACAATGTTGTACATTTGGGTATGGGTTTGTGATCTTCAATGTTGTACATCTAGATCCCATATATATATATATATATATATATATATATATACATTAAAAGTGCCTCCATAGGTTGAATGACCTACACAGAAGACATCAGACTTGAAGTAAGGCATTAGTTCCCCTTAAGACTAGGTCACCATACTTGAAATAGTGGTGCCTGACACTTGAAGGAATTCATGATATCATAATAATATATGATGTCGCAGATGTAGTTTAATTTTGTTCTAGCCTTGGACATGCTCCAATCTATAGGCATATAATTTGACAATGACTTATAATAACCCTGTCCCTGACATCTACATGGTTAGACTCAGATATCATTTATAGAGTTTAGTCCCTACAATACCCAACTCAAGTCTAGCTCTCATGCCCTCATAAAGAGATGATGAGTTCATGGACGCCTTTATTATGGAGCTGAAGAAGAGACTGTCATGCTTGCCTTGTGTCCCTAAATCTGGCAATAAAACAGAAGGGCTTACTCGCAGTGCCAGTTTTGCCGCCTGCTAGGTTGAGGATTTGGCATATAGCCAAGCATATGCATAACTCCATTCATCGGCAAGCCATCTATATCGTTACCTTGTGGAGAGATGAGTTTTATTACAATGGTTTATGTTCACTACATTTGTTCTCAGAGAGCATGTTTTTATATTCCAAAATCATAACTATAAACTATTAATTCATTTGCGTTGTTTTATTAGTGCAATTATTTTACAAGCTACAAGTATCCAAAACTCACAAGGAGAAGTTTTGATAAAAACCAACTAACAAGATATGAAGCCATTGTGTGTACAGGATAAGGCAGGATTAATGCCACTACTAAGCTCTCTTTAAGAGAAGAAGAAAAACAGCAAGAACACTCACGTGCACTGTGCTCTGTTCTATGTGCATTGAAAACCCACTACGTAACATTTCTCCTTTAACACATTTTGTCAAGTAGGGTGTGTGTATCAACTATGTTTTGGCACTAGGCATACATGTTAATGAGATATCCTAATTTACCACCAAGTGGAGTCAATCAAAGCTTCTATTGATGACTGAAAATGGTGACATAATAGATCATCCTCTTTCTGTTCTTTGGTCACGGAGTCTTAAGTTCATAACACGAATAGGCACATTTGTTCAGTCTATTTACAATTACACTATTCAACAATATCTCCTTGTAAGTTATTCCAAATAGACAGTTTTATAATTAGGGAGCATGGAACCATATGTAGTAGCAAAGGGTTTCAATACAACGCCATTGTTTATGATTCTCCACAACTGGCTGGTTCAGACACCAATTTAGTTCACATGTTTTAACAACCAATTGGTAAGCAGTGTGTGCTAGATGCTCATTCCACATTTTTTGTCAAACCATTTACCAGTATCCAAGAGGTCCAATGAATTAAACCTGGAGGTTCTGATACCACTTTGTGGTGTACCTGACCTCCTCTATAGCTCCATCAATAGGATGGGGCACTTAATAATTGAAATTTTTACTTTCAATCCTACATAACTATGGAATAAGAACATACAAAGCATGGGCCCATGATTTCAACCAATTTCTACATCCTTCTATTGCAGTTTCATGCTATCTATGTCACTTAACTCACGAACTTCAGTAAATAATTATGTCATGGCTTAGTCCATAATGTAAATATACTAATTACAACAACGATATAACATAGCAGTTGCAAAAATTAAACTTATCGATCACGAGAGCTGAAACACATTGAATGGATGTCAAGGAATGATTTTCCTCCCAACTATAGGAAATCCATTAGGATAGCTCCCCGAGTTGGGGTCATGGAATGACACAAGAAAAGAGTCTTCTTCAATTTCCACTCTTCAAAACACAACACTCTAGCATAATGACATTGCACTCACAGTAACACAAGATACCCATGATGTGTAGAAAAGTCCATGAGGGAATGCATACGAAGTGATGGAGAAGAACAATGACAAACAATTCCATCTCCAGTTCAAATTTTCCATTTTATATCCCCCTTGCATGGTAGGCTAGTTGTCACCACATAAAAACCTAATTTGTACATATAGCTAGGTATCCTTTCTCTAATACTGAATTAATTCGTAAAGGGGGTATATAATGTTTCAATCAGCAGGGGAAAGCCTTGTGCCCCTCATCTTCACTCTAGCCGTTTGCCATCTGTCAGCCCATGGTCGTTCCCATGTTCCCCTTGGCTATTATATGTTGCATATGTTAATTTATCAGGGACACTGACATGTTCACATCATTATCACAGGCCTCACCCAGGCCTTATTGAAATCATATTTCATGGTCTAAATGATACACAATCACTATCAGGGTCTTGGCCTTGGGCCCTTGTTAGGAATCATTTTACATGATCACTTTATATTTTTGCATATACATTATGTTTACAAGTCATTGGTACCCTTGACTCAGTACCAAGATAGAAGTTAATCATATATGCTAAACTGCACATATACATATTCAAACAATTCTCTGTGGAAGCGTGTTATTACAACTGCAGGAATAAAACAATTCTCTTTATCAAAACAAGAAATAGAATAAAGAGAGAGGAATAAATGCACAATTCTCTTAGTTTAAGCACAAGACCCAAGATATAGTTTAAAAGCTTAAGAGAGTTGAGATAAGATTCCACCCAGAGGACGATAACCTCTGGTTGTTCTTCGCAGGTGTAAAGCTAAGCTCAAACATCTCTTTTAATGCTCGTCATGGTTCTCAAAATCCGACAAGATTCGCAACAATATTAGCATTGTCTTGGATGTGGGCCAAATCTTGGGTACATATGTCCATAATATCTAAGCCAATTGCAATTTCCTCTGCTTTGTGTCCAGGAAAACACCCCATTTCTCAAATAAGTTCTCTCTCTCAACAGCCGTTAATTTCCTTTGCATCTGCCTAGCAAGTATTTCTCTTTCACACCTCAAAGCTCGAATACTGCAAAATCCACAACTTATTGTTCATACGGATTGGTGAAAACACTTGCCAGGATTATTAGAATATCATGCACATTACATTATCAATATACAATTCAATAAAATGTGTGGCAGAGGCTGTTATAATCAAATATACATCTGATGAAAAAAGGGAAGGGATTTACCTAGAAGCCATAGAAGTGGTCTGATCGTCATCGTGAGCATGGATATTACCAGCCCTGTGAGAGAAACATTTATGAAGGAATGAAAGCCTCTTTAATTCTAACTCCATGTATATTTCATATGAAGGATCACCTTTGAATAGTAGGAAAAAATGAGTTCTGTGAACTAAGGAGACGTAGCAGGTGTCCCAAAGTTCAAATGTTTGCATTCTCTGTTTCTCAAATTCCAAAGACCAGGAGGAATATGATTGTACAAGTTTGGATGACTGATCGAGAGTTACATCATCGAAATTTCTGTCATCATGAACATTTCCATTTGTCTCCAGTTCCATCACCTGCATAAAATATACATTATGTTGTCATGGCCCCTCCTTTCAAACAAATTAAAAAGGACTCTAGAACAAATGAAAAAATCAAAAACAAACTTCTGTAATATTTTCACTCCATTTCTTGGAAAAAAACAAACCAAACCTAGAAAATTTATGTTAATTAAATTAGATATATGTGAGAGCTCTTCCAGAGTTGTCTCACAACACCACAAATGAAACACAATACTCTAGCAAAGGATGGTTGTGCTGAATTTCACGTGAACATTCAATGTGAACACATCCTAAAAGCTTTCAGAGAGACTTAGAGAATATGAAATAACTTATGAAATCCCCCAACCAGCACAATGTAAATCAAGCAAGATGCAGAAAGACCTAAGACCTGAAACTGTACATAATAGGATTGTATTTCAAAAAAATCTTGCGCTGAAATTAAGGATAGAAAAAGATATAAAGAAACCTTTTAAGTTTTAACCAATCAAACAAAGATTTATTTTTCGAAAGTACTAAAGAGCAAACAATTGGGAGTCTTACCTGGCAAGCAAGAAGCTGCTTCTGGTATTGAAGCTTGGCCACACGCTCTTTGAGCTCAGTGATATAAGAGAAAATATTATTAATATTCTCTTTAGCAGCAACCTTGAACATATTCTTAACATTTTTATGTGAAAAGAAGCACCCCGTTCAAGCATTTCAGTGCTGTCTGTGGATAACATATTTCCTATTTACCCTCATTTTTATGAAAAATATTCTTCCTCAAGCTCTCGGGTCTCTTCCAGCCAAATGTTTCTGGTGGAGTGTTTTCATTATGCACAAAACTATCTGTCACCCAAGAAGAGGGAGAGGATGGAGGGCTAGTCATTATTGCAGCTATACAAGTTATGCTCCGTGTTAGTTGCGGAGCTCTACTAAAATCCAATAATCTAACCTCATTGGGAAGATGAAGTACAAGATTTTTAATGGACTGTTGCAAATTTTGAAGCTGCTCTTCCAACACAGCAATTGTTGCATCAGTATTAGTAAATTATAAACTCATATTATAGGCCAAGAAAATCACAAGTATTCTTGTACAGTTCTATGTGATAAATCAAGCAAGGGTATTCTTTTAGTAGTTCATGCTTCAGAGTTTAGAGTTGATGGTTTTTAAGGTCGAGGCTTTGAAATTTGACAATGACAACAAAATAGATAGAAATATATGATCCTAATATTTCATTTACAAATTATTGGTGATCCTAATATGTCATATTTGCCAAGTGTCAGTTTGAGTCATTAGGATAAACGTGGAACTTTGCTCCAGTATTTTTGTATCCTTTAAATCAAGCATTGACAACAAGCTGCATGTGAAATAACCTGCTTGGATGTCATTGAAGGCAATGCAGAGAATTAATATTCATCAATGTACTTTCCAGGAGCTTTGGGAGGAGAACATAAGTGCATCTGTAAGTCTCGAGATATTGGAAATTACTGAGAAGTTCTCGCGAGCAGCTGCAAAACATAGCATTGGGACTGACTAGGGAAAGCTTGACTGTATTACAACAATATTCATGGATTTTCTTTCTTGCAACCAACCACTGGTATTTTGGAAAGATTTTTTCCCTATATTTAACAGTCTTTTTAATCTTCATGGTGCAACATTGATGGCAAGAGAGAATCATCGCTTCTTGAAGCAGGTGGAATTTAATCTACTTCGTCTTGCAGTTTTTCGTAATGATTCCATCAGAAAGAGGGCTATTGTTGGCCTTCAAATTCTTGTGTGGGTAAGTTTCCTTAAGGAGATATGTGGTCTTTCTGAGTGGGATAAAGAATTTAGAAAAAAAATGTTTGTTTGAGGAAACAATTGCTTATTTCATTTCTTATTTTTTGTTGTTGTTGGTGATTGTGTATTCTCTATTTGTAGAATTCCTTATACTATTTCTAGAATACTACATGGTTGCATGTTATGTTGAAAATCACTTTGTCAGAATTGATGTCTGACATACAAGTTACTATGAATGAATTTTGATGGCTCCTTGGAGGAAAGTGGGAAGCCCGACGTCTCAAGAAGTCACTAGACGAAATGGCAATGGAAGAGAGGTGTGGTGATATTTTGAAAGGCTAAGGTCTTTCTGAGAATGCATTGGATGCTATCTCTGAGGGTTCTACACAGAATCATTGGTCATGGTCAAAAGTCAAGCAATTGTCTATAACACTTATTCGTGCCCTAGATGCGGGAATTGAACACACTCTCCTTGTAGGAAATCCATTTCTTTCACTCCTTTGATCAAGGTTATCTTGGATGCATGCATTAACTGAAATTAGAAAATAAAGGATTTTGTAATTTTTTATTTCAAGGTTCTATGATTTCAATAGACAGATATGCAGTAGCAGAGAGCTTTCATAGACTTGCTTGGGCTTATGCACATGTGGAAAATCTGCATATCATGTGGCTTCTTCATTTATGTGATGCTCATCAAGAGATGTAGTCTTGGGCATAAGCTACACAGTGCGCAATGGCTGTTGCTTGGGTCATAATGCAGGTTAGAATCAAATTATTTTGATGTCCTGCATGTTTTTATTCAAAGGAGTAAAGAAAATCTGTAATGCATTCAATATCTAACATATTTACAACAGTCAAATCCGGGAGTGCCTATTAACAACATACACCGCTTTATCAGGACAGTTTTACATTTGGTGGTGGCAGCTTATATTTTTACAATATGTTTATGTTTACAAATATTTTTGTTAGATCTTAGAAGAAAACTCTGCTTGGACCAAAGTTAAAACTTCTACAATTTTATAAGCAATTGATTTTTTTTTTTGCAGGCATTGGTAAGAAGAAATGATGTTGTCTGGGGAAAGGATCATGTAACAACCTTGCGTAAGATTTGTCCAATGGTCAGTAGTGTAGTTATTGGGGAAGCATCAGTTGCAAAATTTGAAGGGTATGGAGCATCAAAATTGATAGTTGACTCTACTGTGAAATAATTACAACTTGCTTGCATTATTTACCTGCTCTTTTTTATAGGATGGCTTTAGTGTTGCATTTGTGCAATGCTTACATCTTTAAAGCGGTTGTAAAATGGTGTATTATTTACCATTTTCTTGGTGTGCTTCACCAGAAAATACTTGTTTCTCACATCTTGTCGTATATACATTTTTTTCTAGGTTTCATTGTCCCTGCTCTTTCTAAAGTTTATTTACAGGAATAATGGAAAGGTTTTATATTTGGTTTTCTGATTTTATTGTGGAGCAGTGACTTTTGGCCAGTATGTTGGATGTACCTGGATTTGGTGGAATCTCTTTGACACTTTTGGTTATACCTATGAATTTGTTAAGTATGTAGAAGTGGGGATACCACAAGCCAATTAATTGTATGCTTAAATGCAACTACAACTGATATAAGATTATTTTTCGTGCACGGTCAGTTCATGTAATCATGATCCAATAAAAGTAAGTTTGCAATGATTTTCCTGATTACAATCAACACATAATAGTTAACAAGGACTATTAAATAT
The DNA here is from genome assembly GCA_034641835.2 of Pinus albicaulis. Classification (NCBI taxonomy): domain Eukaryota; kingdom Viridiplantae; phylum Streptophyta; class Pinopsida; order Pinales; family Pinaceae; genus Pinus; species Pinus albicaulis. Next base: position 531,895,953 of record CM076579.1, read on the forward strand.
CAAGGGCTAATATTCAACTTTCATATATTTGAGTGAATGCACTGTTGATGGTTCGGTCAGCTTGACTTTGCTTCCCTGATTGCTAGATTGGGAGTATTTTTCAGTGATGTTATTGGTGCTACTTCAGAAATAGGCAATTGTAATAACTGGGTAGGGTATTGTTAAGCTTTATTTTGCATCGATTTTGGTTTCAAAATCAATATAATTAACCATATTACAAAATCTCAGTATATTAGTTGGAGCTTGTGGAATGCCCAAATGCTCCATGTCTATAAGTATTCATGTGCAAAGCTTACTAATGGAGATCATATTCTTGGCAAATTATTTCAAATTTAAAAAGAGAACAAGTTTTAAATGACCACATATTTATTTCATAGCCTTCAACTGAGTAGCAAATGTGACATCACAGACACGTAAGTTCACATCCTTGTTTTGCGCATCCCCCAATCTGATGAGGGATTTTGAAATGATACCCTAGGAATTATGTCAAACTCAAGTAATGTGGAGATGGGGCTAGAATACTTGAGACAATTTCAGGTGCAAAATTGTGTTCCAATATAATTTTAATTTATGAACTTTGTTTCAAAAATTCGTTAGATGGTAAAAGTACAAATTATTATCAAAGAATCCGAAGTTAATAGTGCATTATTAACTTAATGGCTTACATTATTTCCTGAAATAAATTGGCTTAAAAAACATGAAAATACCTTTTTATTTCCAAAATTATATTCAGTGGTAGATTCCACAATGATGAAAGGGACATTTAATGAAAAATTCAAATTAGTTCTCAAGGAAATAGAATGGTCGGGAAATATATATATTTTTTAAATAATTATTTGTTGCCGTCGATATTTCGATGGCTAGTTCTTTAAAAATTTTTTTGAAACGTCGCTCTAGCTACACTTAGTTTCTTTTAAAAATGTCTTGTTTGGTATTACGACGTTTATCTTTTTATTTTTAAAATTTCTTTCCGTCAGTATTCCGACGTTTGATTCTCAAACACGTCGTTCGACTGACGTTTTTTTTATTTATTTAAATTTTTGGTTTCATTAGTCTTCCGACCTTCTAGTGCCGTCATTCTAGTGACGTTTGGAGACGTTAGACTACCGACGAAACCAAGAGCGACGTTTTTCGGTGCGCCAAAACGTGGTTTCTCCTCACGTCAGACTTCCGACACTTGTTTAGAGTGTCGGACTAGCGATGCTTATGACCGCCGGAACTGCGATGAGCTATTGAACGTCATAAGTGCGACATAAATATAAAACGTTGGAATTATCGTCGCTATACCGACGTTTAAGTAAAGTGTTGAAAGTCTGACGTGAAGAGAAACCACGTTTTGGCAAACAAAAAAGGTCGCTCTTGGGCCGCCTATGTGTCCAAGAGCGACATTTTGGGTGTCGGAATTTTGGGAGAATGTGCTAGTGCTAGCATGATAGGCCCCCCAAAGAAGCTTTGCATATCCTGACATCATTTCTGCACAAAAATAAACCATAAGTTCCACTCACCCAACCATGTTTATCATCACCTCACCTCGCATGTGATAAACATTCTCGCAGGTCGGTAGAGCCTCACCTTCCATGGCATCCATCACTCAAGTGGACCATACACCAAATATTTGGAGCCGTGGCCATAACATAAAAGTCTAGGAAACACTTCATGTTCATTCATCCATCATACATCAAGTCAATTTTTACCCATGTCACGATAAAACCCCTTTCCCAGACTACCATTCTTATAAGCAGATCGAATACGCACTACCGCGTCTCGCACTTGGCCTACCACACCCTAATTAGCATAGCCCATCTGCAACACTTTTCATCCGCTTCATCACCCTCGCATTGAGACCAACTAATGTGGCCCCCACCCTCAGTAAAACACCCTCCTTACACCATAGTGACAGATGATTTTCATGTTTATAGGGGCACCCATCTCCGTGCTTGTACATCCAAACTCATTCACATTTCTCACCTGGCAGCAATCCCTAATCACCCTTGGTCAGAGATATGCATTCTTTACCACACCCCACCATGACACTCATAACAACCACACACCCACCCTATATGTCCTACCAACTCCAAGGATTTCGTCACCAGAAATTGTTATGATTGCCGCCACTTGCATTCACAAGCTCCGACCTCGGGCCACTGAACTACCATCATCAGTTACAACCATTTATCGTCATCATGCCTGAGTTAACCTATCACACTCCCCTGCTACATTAGAGGCCCTGGTCCCTTGCATCAGTACTCCTCTCGGTCGGTTGGTGCTTCCTTCTTGTTGAATTCAACAACCATTTTCCAAGGAGGAGGAAATACCTTGGATGGCTCCTCACCTCAATAGGGGCATCCTCGGATGGCACTATGGGAGTCATCATTTCCCATTGATGTCATTGATCCTCTTGAAATTTGACTTCAACATAGACTTTCATGTCCAATATGGTATCGTACTTTATAATTGTTGCACTCTGTCAAAATTTGTTAAAGACTCATGACCTGATAAGGATCTCTTTCAGCAATGCTTACATGAGAAGGTCCATAATTGCCACAAACCCATGCATACAATGAACACTTGCTATAAACAAACATGCCATGCCAAGATTATGCATCTGGGCACCACACTCAACCTTCTTTCAAATAAAAAATGCCCCTAAGGGCGTCAAAAACCATCATCATCAACCAACAACAAGTTAATACCACATAAGTGATATAGACTGAACCTCTATCTGTCAGATAAGCTTAACTAGTCAAAACATCACGAGCATGGGACATGCCTGACTCATAGAAATATTTTATCTATTTTATCTCTTGCAAGTTTCCAACAGAGCATGATATCTCTTTTACTCACACCAAGGGGTCTCCAACTTCAGTTTTCAAGCAAGTTACTCTCTTTCTCTCTCTCTTAAAAGGATTACATAGAAAAAGAAACAATAATGTATTTTGGCTATACAGTTCTTCCTAGACCTCATACATTAGGGGGAAACTGTTAACACTGAAAAATCATATAGGCAAAAGACGTTATAAAATTTCAAGCAGAAGGTACAAATAAATATCTATAGGGAAGAAATACATTAGAGGGCTGAAAAAATTAACTTTTCCTAAGGTAAAACAGGAAAATTTATTGAAATGCGCACAGGAAGCACTGAACCCAGGCGATCATTGCGGCTTTTACTTCAATAGCTGCGAAGAGCATCACGAATATCCCTAAAAGACCCATACGGTCCTGAGGATGCGGAAAGTCACCATTCGGGACCACTTGGCACACTTGGAGAAATTTTTTCTCACTCAAGCTAGCCAAGTACAACCGCCTTGGAGCCGCCTTGAGGATTTAGTGCAACACACAAAGGAATCATACCCCCACTCTTGTGTCAACATCCAACTTGTACCAAGAGAGGGAAGGAAAATTTGAAATTTGTCTACAAAATACAACCATGGGAAGAGAAACATGAGAACACATTGTTATGCTGGAAAAATTGCTCAGAAGCAAACTAGTTTGTGTTGTTCAGTAGCAAAAGGAGTGGAAGGATTCAGTTGTTGGCACGTTGTTGGCCATCCAACACCTTAATCCAAGAGAGAAAATTTCACCACGTGTTCATCTATATACCATCCTTCGAGAGGGAAGAGAGGCTCGCTGAAAGCTTGAGGGGAGGAGACCCCCTTGTCTTGGATATTAGAGCTCCGTAGCTCTAAGGATCCACTACAAGATATTTAACATTCTATCTTCTACTACTACAAGCACGTAATAAAGGGAGATAACTCTCCGTTGTTGAGTTATTAGTGTGTTTTCTCTATTGAGCGTGTTTCTTGTGCATATTGTTTTTATTTTTGTTTCTTTTTTTAATGTAGCATGCTATGTTTCCATTTAACTTAGTTTATTACATGTTGAGCTTGTTCCACTAACGTTTGACAGACCAATTGAGCTATGAATTACTTGTAGGAAAGAAACCTCCCAATTAAGCACCTTGTATTTCGTTCGCCCATGCGTCAATTACACTACAACAGTCCAATTAAAACTAAAGGCTCAAATTGTTCCTTTCATAGTAACTACCAGAGAAGTTGATAAGGAGGTGGAAATTTTATTGAGCCAAATGATGTTTAAGTCAAGTTTCAGTTAGACTTATGATCCTCTAGGAGTAATTTCATCTATCAGGGTTGAGAAAAAATCTGCTCCTTATAATCATATTTCAAAACCAAATGTTGAACAATATGTCAATCATGAAGTATGGGAGCAGAACACTTTACAATAGGTTGAAGAAATTTTTTATAGTCAAACAAATTTAGAAACTCCAAGACTTAAAGAGACCAAGTGAAAGTATGTCTCCTACTGGTTCAGATTCTAAATCAACAAAATTCAGAGTTTTTAAGAGGAGAAAAACAAAACATAGAGGAAGAATCATCAAAGGTCAGAAATATAGAGGTGTCTACAACAATTATGTTATCAAGTGGCCCTATGTTTTATTTGCAAAAAACTAAAGAAAAAATTACTAATACATCTACTTCCTCTTCTTCTAGTGAGCAAATTATTTTTGCTAGGTTCAGAGAAATGAAGAAGAAGAATGAAATGTTAAAGATTGCTACCTATTATGAGTTTTGGAAGTAGAATTCTACTACTCAAACCAGATTATTGTCTCCATTAGATCCTGACAGAGGACAATTTCAATTGCCATTTATCGAGCAAAAGGTTCCAAGTCCAAAAACAACAGAGGATTACAAAACTTCAGTGTTTTATTTTGTCACAAAATAGATTAATCCCATAGATCAGATTGATCTACACAAACAAGTTGGTGAAATGATTTATTCTTCTTTAATAAGTTCTGTCATGGTAGCTTCAAAGCTGCAAGCTTATTTAAATAATGTTCATTCTCACCTTAAGTTAGAAAATATGTCATCTTTAGCAAAGGATACTAGAATAAAAGCTTTAGAAGATATTATAATTAAATTATGATTAGATCCTAATGATGTTAATGCTTCTCAAGAAATTATTAAGAACAAAAATGCAATGATTCAAGCATTAAGAAAACAAATGAAATTTCCTACAACAGAGCATCCTCAAGCTCATCGAGTAGGGAAATTAGAGAAGGAAAAAGAGATTATGTTGTGTATGATTGTTGAGCAGAACATCCAGCTTCAAAAAATGGAGGCAATCATGGAAAATATCCTAAAGGAAAGAGAGCGACAAGTCAGTGTAGGATCTTCTACAACAGAAATAGGGTCAGCCAACCAAGATGCTGCTGAAAAATTATCTAAAACCATGGGAGATCTATCATTAAGGAATATTGAAATTGAAAAAAATAAAGCATCACTACAGAGGGCAGAAGATAGTAAAATCATGGTATATAGTGCATATATTTCATAAGTGCAAAAGAATTTCAAGCTTACAAAACAACTTGAGAAATACATGGATGATTCAGCGAATGCAAAGAATCTATCAGAAGTTAAGGAAAAGATTTGGCTAGATATAAATTCTTCCATTTCATATTTTTGGACATTTATAGAGATTATTTTTTAATAGGAACAAATGGTACACAAAGAATACACATCCATTGCATAGATCGAAGAGGAGGTGGACCATAGATCTGGAGAAGCAACAAGGATTATCAAAGTTTTAAATCAAAAATTAGAGAAGAGCTTGAAGACATGGGGATCGAAGACAAGCCATATGTAGTCCTTGAAGTGAGAAAAGTGTTGACAAAGAGAAATTTGATGCTACGACTATAGAACAAATGCCAAAGCTTAGAAGTTCATATAAAAATGTTTCATAAAAAGTTTTCAGTTCTTGAGAAGAAAAAAACTCCCATTGTTAAGGGATTCTCATGGCCAATTGATCCAACAAGAATATTATCAAACAAAATTACATGATATAGCAACAAAAAACTCAAAATTTTTCTATAGTAAAAGGAAATATTGATGGTAGAACTTTCCTCCAAGGCCTAGAAAATAATTTGTTCATTTCATATGAAATTCACCATATTTTTTTAACTAAGCCCACCTTTGAAAAATACACGGAGGTAGATGAGGAATATAGGAAAGAGATTAAATTTTCATGTCCAGATGATGATAAATGGGATAAGTTCCTTGAAATTATTGAGTGAATAGAAAGCAAGTTTAGAGGCAACATTTGAGCAAAGAACATGAGTGGAATCAACAGAACTAGATTTAAAGGAAGCAAATAGAAAGTAGATCCCTGAATATTGTGCAAATTCTACTAAATCAGTTCCAAAATTTCTATTTTGAGTTGTATTAATTAGAATTATCCAAATCATTTTTGATAAAATTTTATTTTTATGTAAAATATTGTAATAGATTAGATATTTTTGAGAAGACTCTATAAATACTTTGTAATTCAAAGTAAGAAGGGTTGATACTTCGCTAGAACTAGATACATTATTGTATTTTTGGAAATCTTGAAGATAATCAAAGGCTTTTGGATTTAGTTTCTAGCAACATCTATGTTCATGTGAGTCACCTTTGTGTAATAATTTATGTTAATATTCATATATTTCAGGTAATATAGATGTACTGGGTAGGCTAGATTGAGTTTTTACCTCCTTGATAGCCCCTGCAAAATTATTATCATCACTCGAATTAGCTAAATAAACAGTTTGTTTAAATTATTACTTCTGCATCATTAAATTATTTCCTTCTGTCATCTCTCAAATGCATAAGTGTTAGCTATATAAATCTTTCTATACAAATCTGCTTTGTTTGATAATAAAAATATTGAGGAAGGATATTTAACTATCATATATCTTTTTTTAAATCTATCATAAATATTTACAGATTTCATGCTGTTAGTATTGGAATCAACACTTTGAGAAATATTTAAGATATTTGGGTTATGTACATGTGAATGATTTCATTCATTGATCATCCATTTAAGTAAATCCTCATTTAGATGCTTTGGCATAGTTCTCGAGCCTAGAACTGTCTACAAAGAAACAACATCAGATTGGCACCATTGTTGGGAAGTGAAGTTTGAAGTTTATTTCCCTAGGAAAATGATAAGACTTACCTCTTAATGGTGAATAAGAGGTTAACAGACTAAAATATTTCACTTGGTGACTTCATAAATTAAATATCGCTTGACACAGGCATACTAGAACTTATTTTGATCCTCAACCCTTTATTCCATTATCAAATCCAGAGAGACTTGTATGAATTGTTTCCCTCAGACATAGACTTGAAGCTTATACTTCTACTTCCCTGTCACTTGAATCAGTTTCACAGCCTGACCAGTTTGAATAAATTCCCATTCCTTATGATTTATCTGATTTACCACCTAAAGTCTTAGAACTTCTTTCTAAGGCAGTGGATCTATAATATGCCTTGATGGTTCATCAACTTGAATCCTTTGATCTCCCTGTGTCCCTTTCAGAATAATCTTATACAAAAGCAGAGCTTGAACTAAAATTACCTGAGCTTAAACATGGAGTCTTTATATCCTATGTTATCCATACCTATCCTTCTACTTTTGATAAGCCCGAAGAGGATATTAAGATATATAAACCATTTAACTTTTAAAGATCAAGAGAAAATTGTCCCTGAAGTTCAAAAGTTATTTATTCATCCTCAATTTTCAAAGAGGCCTATAGTTTCAAGACAACCATATTCCAACATGACTTTATCACCTAGACAATCAGTTACACAACAACAACAAATGGCTGGAGTAAGACCAATTGTGACAGCCAAGTATGCAACATTAGTGCTACCAACAACAACTCAGATTCATGATCTCCCTGAAGGTTATCTAAAACATTTGCCTAGATTTAATGGGGAAACAAGACCAACATTAGAAGATCATTTATATGTATTTCTAGATTTTGCAGATAATATGAACATAGAACTTGAAGTTGTTTATATGAGGTTGTGTGTTCAATCATTAGAAGGAAATGTTAGGATTTGGGTCAAACAACTACAACCAAATTCTATAAATACATGGACATAATTAACCAATATAATCATAAACCAATGGGGAATAAAGAAAGATCATGTTTATTATTTGACAGAATTTGAAGACCTTAAAAGGAATCTTGGTGAACCTATTTCAAAGTTTATTAAGAGGTTTAATAAGATTTACAATAAGATGTCAACAGATTGTAAACCTTTGGTCACTGCAACTAAGGTTATATTTTATAAAGAATTTGATGATGATTTTGCTTTAATGTTGAGAGAAAGAAAATCTAAAACCTTGGCAGACATGCAATCTAATGCATTTTTGGTGGAAGCTAACGACGCATCATCAGGGAAATTGAGAGCAAAGAAAGAAAAAGCAGAAATGAAATTGAAAGCTAAAACATAGCCCTGCTCATCTTTGAAAATTAAGGAAGAGGAACATAAAATTGATGAAATCACTTCAATGTTGAGGAACATGTCTAATAGAATGTCCAGGATGGAAACACAACCTAGACAAGTACAAAAAAATGTGAATATACCACCTAGAACCTATAGAAGGCCTTTCCAGTAAGAAATTTTACAGAGAGAAAGAAAAAATAATGATCAATATATTCAACCTCCATTGATGAGATATGATCAAGTTGTGGAAGAAATAACACCCGTGGTGGATGACATAAATGATTGTCGTGATCAACACTTTGAAAGTGTTATTGTTCTTGTGAATCAAGTTCAACCTTTAGTTCAAAATATAGAATCTATAGAAGTTTCTAAATATCAAGTTTTTTTTTTTTTGTTTAATCTGAATTTTTAATTGTTTAATTGAATAAAAGATATGATATTAGACCAAGACAACGTCCAAGTAGACATGTAAAGAAAGTTATATTTGACTTGAATCAACATAAAATTGCTGAAACACTTCCTTCACAGTCTCAAAATCAGCAATTAAGTGAATCAACAATATAAAAACTTGTTCCTCCTGATTTTAATGTAGAAATGGAACTAGAAAAAGTCAAAATTCCAATTCCTTTATCAAAACTAAAGAGAAATCATGGTTATAAACAACAAGTATCTAAATGGATTCAATCTTCAAGTGTGGATGTTGAAGGAGATATAATTAGTTTTCAAGATGAAAAATCCTTTGTTATTTTTGGGCCAAGTTTGGATGTTCAAGATGAAAGTGTTCCTCCTTTCTTTTTGACTTTAAAGATTCATTATTTTCTCTTATAAAAATACTTGTTAGACTCTGGGGCATCTCATAATCTTATGCCGAAAATTATTATGGATCAACTTCAGTCGTAGGTAACAAGGACCTACCATGATTTATATCATTTGATTCAAAAAAGGTCTAGTGTTTGGGACTGATCAAAGATCAGGTAGTAACCTTAGCATAGATTTATGTTAAACATGTTGTGATGGATATAGTAGTAATAGATATTCCCCCAAAATTTGGTATGATGTTAGAAATAATCTGGTGTGCTAAACTGGGAGGCAATTTACAATTGGATATGTCATATGCTACCATTCCAGTCTATGGAGGGGAACATCTAAGGCTCTAGAGAGAATTGAAATTCATAAACACTATGTGTAATTCTATTCAAGCTATAAATCATCCTATATATGTTGTGGACCAAGATTTAGGGTGTTTCATTTTAGCTGTAAATAATGAGTGTAATGTATAGAATATAATTGAAGGCATTGTAAATATTCCCCAGTCTCCAGAAAATGATTTATGGAAGATGTATTTTGATGGGATTTTTCCAGAGAAAGATCTGGAGTTGGGATTGTTTTGATTTCGCCTGAAAATAAAATGATCATTGTTGGCTTGAGGGGGTCTAGACCCAAGTTCGGAGTAGCTGCACTACCAAAAAATCCCTCTATTACCGACCCTTTCGGGAACGATATGTTGCGCAGACCAAAGTATCACCCGATGCAATATTGGTGGATGCTAGAACCAGGTTTCTGCATCCAGAGGGATATTAGTACATGGATTTACTATTATTATTCTTCCTTTTATTTTCCTGAAATGCACAAATGCAATTATCTAATTTTATAGTTTATGCCTTATTCATCAATTACTACTATTGCACACTGTGAATTTATCAGTTATATGCATTAATCAACCCAATACAATTCATATAAACATCATAAAAGACTTCACTATGCATAAGCAATCATAGCCGAATTCATAGTATATAACACACCATCAAAGATAGTCATAGACTGATGCTAGGATTCTGGGTTAAATCAGATTCTAGCATATAAACCAGTGTGTTTCCTTCAGCATGAAAACACTCATCATATTCTTCATTAAGAAAAAAATTTCAGTTTAAAATATACATACAAGAAAGGAGAGAGAGCCATACAAACAAAATTGCTGGCATAATAATAAACATAATGAAATTTACAAACTCCAACATCTGGCCGAATATTACAATGAATGGCCTTTCGTCTCTTGGCCCTTTACAAAAAGCTCTCAATCCATTTCTCACTCTCTCTGTACTCCTCACTTGTTTACATCCTATTTATACAAAAATATGAATTTATTCCATTCCATAAAATCCTCCACACAAATCTCAACTAAAATCCAATTTAGATTTATCTTATTTTGGACTAACTAAGTCCTTTTATGGAATTCCTAATCCCTATATTATATACCTAATTCCATTCCACTCATATCCTTAATTATTTAAGAAATATTTACAATAATCCTCACATTTTTATTTTCTCTCCTAATTGATTAAATTTGAGAAAATTAATTAATAAAATAATTAAAACATCTCACCCCCTAAAGTACATAAATGAATAATAAAATTTAAGCTTGATGCTCCTGCATCAAACTCCCAAGGTTGAAAATAGTCATGATTGCCTGATCATGTGTTTCAGATCTTTTTCTTCCTGGATCCCATACCTTGTTCTGCAATTTCTCATTTTTTGCTGCTTTTGTTTGTTGTTTTTCTTCAGGTCTCCACACTCTATGTTACATTGCCCCACTGGCTATGCTTTCACAGTCTTCCACTGTCTTCCTCTTGCTGCTTCTTATTTGTTTTACTGCTGCTGTCTTCTTCCAGGATACTTCCATCATTATCCTCCTTATCAGTTCAATTTCTCTATCCAATAGATCTTTTGTCTGTTGTTTACTGTCACTTCATGATTGCTGAACTTTTATACTTACTGCCGCCCTTTCATCCTCGCCCTCTTGTTTACTGTTGTCTTGCACCTTCACATTCTTCATTTCCCAATATTTAAATTGAGATTCCTCTTCATGCCTCGAATCCTGATTCTTCAGCATAGTTTCCAACAATCTAATCTCTCGGTTCCATGGATTACATATTCCCACATAAAATTCTTCCTTTTCTTTCACTTGTATCGAATTTCCTCCAGCATCTGCAATAAAACCTGTACTCACAAAACAATCATTAAAATAAAAAACATAAGGCCTCAGTGCCTCTTTATCTTCTGGCAACATTATAGTATGTTGCTCTGAAATTTCCTCTTCCATCAGCATATCAGTATGCTGATTTAAATTCTCCAGGAGATGGTCAGCTAGTCTCTTTTTCATATCATCTGTTTCAAGAATGTCTCCCTGTTCTAGTTCACAATAATGAACTTCTTTGATTTGATGAATCATTCCTACATCCTTATCCTGTGTTTCTTGATTATTATTTAGGATAATTTATTTGTCTTTTACCTTCAGTAATTTATCATGAGTATAGATCCTCTGCTTTTTCAATTCTTTTATTTGAAGATCTAACTTCCTATATAGCTCAACAATTTCAATGGGAGTAGAATTTCGAAACTTTACATGACTTTCCATACCTTCACTTGTTTTTGACCAATCATCAGATGGCCCTTCTTCCTTTGCTTCAATACTCTGTTGCGTATTCCCATGAGACCCCTCTGTCTCGTTTTCTTTCTGAGATCTTGCTATCTCAACATCAATCTGAACAGATTTCAGATTCAGCTCCTTCTCCTTAACAAACTCTAAGGCTTGTTCAACATCCTTCGCACATCCTGCAAACATACATAAACTATGAGATTTAAAAATGCAAGGCTTCATAGCCTCATCTGCTTCTTTCACCAACACATCTTCAAATTCTTCAGAACTATCCCAATAGTTCATGAGATCTTCCTCATTGATATCTTCACCCATAATTTCACCCTGTTCTGGACCGCAAATGGAAACATCCATTTTTAACTCAGCCTCTCTAAGTTCTTCACACCTCAACATCTGGTCGAGCTTCCTCAGCTCTTCCGTCAACTGTATGTTTACTTGCTTTTCCATCTTTGCATGTAGCCTCTACCACTTTACCTTCTTTCTCATGGTCCAACCATGTGTCTAGTCTTTCACATTTTCCTGCAACAATTCCATTAACAATTCGAGGTGAATTGTTATCTCAGCCTTCTGCCGCTCATAATATTCATCCGTCAACTGTTCACAAATGCGACTTACCTTGGCATTTTCCTTCTTCTTCCCTCTACTATGGTCTTCATCAGATCTTCAGAAATGACTATCAACAATCATCTTCTCTTCCTTTGTGAACTTTATCTGTTCACGCGTAGATTTCATTCAATCCCCTTTTCAACAATCCTTCACACTTGCCATTCATCAATGCAAGATTTCCACCTGCGCTTGGCTTCTCTTGGTTCTCTATCTTGGAACCAATCTCTGGACAATTCTCTTGCTTCACTTTGCTGCAAACAACACTTTAGTAATGCATGTGTTGCAATTACCATTTCTTTTGGGTGTCGGGCTTTGCCGATCGTGCACCCAATTACATTCAAAATTTTTACTTAGTTTACGAATCTTTGACTTCAGACTTACACCGATTATTCATCTTGGATAAAAATACTCAATCTTAACTCAAACTATCCAAACTTTCATTTGACTCTAACATCTTTTTTTGACTTCAAGGATTGCCCAATAATTTTGATAGTGAATATTTTGATTTAATTCAAGTTACAATTCTCCAAAAAAATACACCCTTAATACATTTTTAGGATGTAAAATCTTCACTCTCTTTCATACTTCATTCTTATGAAAAATCATCAGTTTGCCCTTATCATTTAACATGATACAGAAGTCTTTAGTCGAAATACAATTCAAGTTTTCCAAGATTTATTTTAAGGTGAAAATAAATAAACCATTCAATCTTCAATGTTCAAAAATACCTTCCTGAATTATCATACCTCATGCTCCTGTTAAGGTTATTAATAAACCTTTCTCTCTACAATCTCAATTCTTTGGTTTCCACTTTTTTGTGCCATCTTTGTCACTGTAAATACTCGCATGCCCATAAGCTCGTTATTTTAATGCAAACATTTCCTTGCACTTTTATGCACCATATAACATCAATTCATATCTCTTCACCCGTGTACAGAGAACATGTTTAAATTCTTCGATTAATAATGTGCAACTCGTACATCACCTTCATTCTGAATAACACCTCTTAGATGCCGTTGCATGATGGTAAAACAAAGATTCTTCAACATCAAGTATTTGTGTTTTCAACCTTAACACAAATCAAAAGAATTCTCCCATTCCAACTACAAGCTTTGGTCCAAAATGACTTAACGAAAATTGTGAGGAATTCACATTATGCATAATAAACCTTCTCAGATAAAAATGCATGTTTCTCTTTATATCACCCAGAATTAGCACATTTTCCATTCATTTTCCATTCATTTATACCTTCGCATTTGCAACATTTCCACTCTTTCATAACATTTATAAAAGATCATCTTCTCGAGTATGGAAAGGAAATTTAATCATCCAGATTTTAAAATACCTCTACTCAATGAATATTGATTCATTCAATGAGCACTTACCTTGAATCTTCTCGTGGTTGAAATGATCCAACCCTGTTATTTTAGGAATACATTCAAGCCTCTATAGACTTACTTTGAATGTGCAAGGTCCATTTTCTCCCCAGCAAAAAAAATTCTTCTCAGCAACTTTCTAACATAAATATTTTCCCAGCAAATAATGTTAGAAACCTTGAAAGTACGCACAATCTCCCCTCTTAACTTAAGCCTGCAAGTTCCCTCATCTCAATCTCTCGAGTTTTTCTTCAATTTTGAAAACAAAAAAATATTCTCAAAAAAGAAATCGAAGTTGACCTTAACATAATGTACTAGACTCCTTTTACTTCATGATATATAGATCTTGAATTCAACTTTGACACTAGTAGATTAATTATCCCACTTCTTATACCATATAATCCACTTCTTACAAAAAAAAAATCCTTTTTTTTTAATCCACGTGAACCTTATTTAAAAGTTATAAGTGGAGAAAACAAGTGATAAACGAAATATAGTGAATATTTTACAATTTTGGCTTACACATAATTCCAAGGCTTGTAGCATCCACACATGTGCAGGTACCCCATGTAAAATATATTTTGTCTCCACATTGTCATGTCGTCTGCTTGACATCATCCATAATTGAGAAGCTATCTACAATATTGTTCCAACTCCCCAACCTTTGGAGCCTTTGTGGTGTATAGATCAGTGCACAAGTAGTTATAATTATGACTATAATTTTCTCCTTGAGAAAACCTTCACATTCTTGATATTCCACGCTTCCATGCTGCTCCATGCCCAACACAGGTTGCTCCCCACACGTTGACTAGTCTTGCTCCACGGAAATCTGACTTTTTCAAAATTCCAATGTCCACAAATTGATGCAAAGAAAACCCATCTCATGAAGTCTCACTGCTATTATATTCCATGAATTATTTCCTGAAAGCCTGCGATATTATTCTCTACATGGAATTTTATCTACACAAATCTTCGCACTCTTCCACACAAGGCTTTCAAATTTTCCGAGACAACACAGTCGTTGCATGATGTCCTCTCTTCAAATTTAGCCATTCACGATGTCCTCTCTTTCAGCATTTTGAAAACAACACTTTTAAGGTTCAAATTTGAGCTTTTGACTTTTGAAAAAACAAAAACCCACGTGACAAGGTTTCAAATATTTTGAAGGTCACATGCAGATAATATCCGTAGGGTTCATGCAAATATTTTTTTCGTAGTGGCTACACTGACACAGACCTCCACTAGATGGCTTCAGCTTCCTCACACAGAATTTTCAAAACCAACAACATCATCTCTTTAATTTTATTTACGGAAAATGATCTAGAACTTGACTTGAACTCTTGGTCGAAGTAGTCCCACGCAACAATGATTGCACAATCTCTTACTCTCCGCACAACTCTTTAGAAAAGATTGATCCACAATGAAAACCGATCAACAACGTTGGATTCTGCGTTTTCACAATTACTGTTGCCTCTCCTTTGACTGTAATTCTCGACTGTTCATGAGCTCGCTGCGACTTTCAACAAAACACTTCAACACAAATTCAGCTCCATTCGTTTTCCACAATCAAAATTGTGTGCTTCTCAGCGTAGGAGATGAGGTAGCTTTAATGCCTTCGACTCACGTATCATAAAACCACTCTTGCAACGTTGCTTAGTTCTCGTCTGTGGTTCCACGCTCTTTGCAGTGCAGTCGGCAGTCAAATTATTCACTACAACACTTAGAAAATCGCTCTTGCAATGATAAACAAATGACTCCAACTACATACAAGCTTCAACTCCCTGCTCAACAGTAGGCCACACAAATGTTCCACCTTATTGACCGACTCTGTGATATATTCACCTTATAGCACTCCACGCTTTGATCAACTCTATGATAAGGAGGGACAGATCAAACCACAATTCAAAGTCATAGTCATCCTCGGCACAACGGAGCCTCAATCCACAACTTCAACTCAAGTCTGCGCTTTGATACCAAATGATGCTAGGATTCTTGGTTAAATCAAATCCTAGCATATAAACCAGTGTGTTTCCTTCAACATGAAAACACTCATCATATTCTTCATTAAGAAAACAATTTTCAGTTTAAAATATACATATAGGAAAGGAGAGAGAGCCATCCAAACAAAATTGCTGGCATAATAATAAACATAATGAAATTTACAAACTCCAACATCTGGCCGAATATTACAATGAATGGCGTTTCGGATCTCGGCCCTTTACAAAAATCTCTCAACCCATTTCTCACTCTCTTTGTATTCCTCACTTCCTCACTTGTTACATCCTCATACAACCCTCCTATTTATACAAAAATATGAATTTATTCCATTCCATAAAATCCTCCACACAAATCTCAACTAAAATCCAATTTAGATTTATATTATTTTGGACTCAACTAAGTCCCATTTATGGAATTCCTAATCCCTAGACTATCTACCTAATTCCATTCCACTCATATCCTTAATTATTTAAGGAATATTTACAATAATCCTCACATTTATATTTTCTCTCCTAATTTATTAAATTTGAGCAAAATAATTAATAAAATAATTAAAACATCTCACCCCCTAAAGTACATAAATGAATAATAAAATCTAAGCTTGATGCTCCTGCATCATAGACAAATTGCGCAAATACACAAAAATACTTCATAATATTCCTTCTCTTTATTGATAATGTGTCCTTTTAGTACAATCCTTCTTCGACCCACGCACACAGCTACGGGTGGTATGCGCACACAACTGTAGACCAAGGTCTTCATGCACACAACTGCGGAGCCTTCTATGAATACCCAAAACAGAATAAAACACAAATAATTCAGTTTTCACTCATACCATCATCATTTCATTCATATCTATCTATGACTCACTAATCACCTCTTTATATAGCTTTATTTCATACAATACCATGGTTCGCAAACCATGGGCGCAACTCAAAATATTTAAAAACAACCTGATCCCTTTACAAAAAGAGGGGCTTTGACCTGCCCCAAAGCCCCTAAAACTCTGCGTGAAACTTTTAAAATCAACACAATTGACTTACTTCCGTTGGATCATGCACTCCACTTCTTTAAAATGTGGAGTCTTTAAATCAAAACTAGATCAAGTTGGGCCCTATCCAATAGGCCCTCGACACTTAGATGTGACTCGTCCTGAGTCGCTTAGCTAGTGCACCCTGAATCTTTGCTACAATGCTGGTGTAGGCATCCTTCAACGACTGAATTTTTTCTGTAAACCGCCTCTGCTCATGGCACACCTCTTCTAGTAGCTTCTTTTTACTTGGCCCTATGATGCTTTACAGTGCTTCCTTCTGCTTCTGGCACATCTCCTTAAGATTTTCATCAACCATCGGAGACAATTGAATGGCCTTATCTTTCCATGGATGTGTTCACACTGTGATTATCTGTTATTTTCTTCATAGCTCCTCGATCCGATTCTACAGATTCTTTCCTTCCTGTATGCAGGCGAGTCACTGTGTAGGTGCTAGGGTCCTCGCTGTGACTTTCATCACATCAAAGTATTTTTTATTTTCTAGAATATATTCTTCAATCTACTAAACATTTGGATCCACCTGCAACGGGGTTCAAATTTCCATAGTGCCTTCGAATAACTTGCCACAGTCCTTGACTATGGTAGAGATACCTTCTAGCGCAACCTTGATATCTACTTCACATTGATTGTGCACCTCTAGCGGTGTTGTTGGCTGCAGTCTGATCTGCAAATCATTAATCTGCATCTGTATCTCAAACTTGACCCTGACCATTTCATTCTTGAACTCTTTGATTGTTGGGGAAAGCTTCAAAATATTTTCCTTTACGGCTACCTTGGCTTGGAAATTGAGGTCAGGCAACTCGCTGCACATCTTGGTGATAATCTCTTCCAATTACTGTCTGTGCTGAGTTTCCTCATCGCAGTCCTTGATCGTCTGATTCATGTCATTGAACATATTCTTGTTGTCCTGCTTGACTTCCTTGATGACCAGAAAAGCGTGCTGCTTGCGCACCTTCAACTCATCTGTTACCCCTTGGTGAAAATTATGTAGCGTCTGGATGGAAATCAGAACAAGATTCAAACTAAGGGTGTTTCAATGCTTTGTGCGCACATGATCCTCTATGTTCTTAAAATTCAGTGCTCCACCAGGTACTTGCAAAACGTGAAGCTCAAGAGTTACTACTAGCTTGTGCCCTCGCTACCTTTGTAGGACCACGCTCGCTTGTGCTATGCCCACTTGAGTCATGCTCGCCTAAACTATGCTCGCTTGTACTTGCAATTCCTTGATTCCCTGTTGTACTTCCGTCAATACAACCTTGTAATGATCTTCAATGTTACTCCATAAATTATCAGTGACATGCAACACTGTGTCACCAATCTGACTGATGTCCCCTTCAGTAAGGACCATCGACTTTGTTCTTGTTGATCTATTGGACTTGTGGTTCTTACGTGCACCTCCCGCAGTAGGTATTTTTCTCCGCTTCACAACAAATTTGGGGTATATTATTTTTTTATCGACAAAGGGATCCTAGCCACCCTGTTCTAGTTCTGTGTCTTCGACCTATTTGCCATATTTTTCGGTCCTCACCTCTGTTTCTTTACCAATATCCTTCTGAGTTTCTTTCCTAGGTTCCTTCTGTATGAATTTTATTGTTCTCTTCTGTGTGCCTTTCATAGTGGGTTTTCCTGCTAGATTTCCTATGGTGTTCTTCTTTGCTAAAGTGGCCTTCCCACTAGTTCTTTCTTTCTTTGCCTCCCTGCCTTCCATGGTTGGAGTCAACCAATCACTCGACCATTGGCTTACAACTTGCACAATATCATCCTCCGTGACCAAATAGGATAGCATGTACCATTTCTCTTCAGGATCCTTCTGCGTACTGGTATAGACGCAATGAAAATCCACCTTAAACTTTGCAATTGTGCGATAGAATTCAAACACAACTGGTGAGAGCCTAGGCCAATGACTCACCATAGTTCGTAAATCCATCTAGAACAATACCCAAAATAGCTTGTTTTCCTTCGCCCGATTCGGGTCCTTGAGAACCACAACGAGGCATAGCTCACAACTTTGCATATATCTGAATCCACAACGGTGAACTGTGACTCCTCGGGATCTTTCCATGCCATAAATTATATCAAGAGAAATAACCACACGTAGTGGAATTTCTTTCCATTCTCTTGTGCCTCTCCACAATCATCTAGTAATTCCTTGCACATATATCCAACCTAGTTATACTAGAATCCTTTGTTACACTGCACAGTCAAAGAAACTACTGGTGCCGACAGCTCATTTATGCGACACTTCCTCATGATTTTTCTTGCCAAAATATGTGTGGTGAAGCGCATAGCTTGATCATTGATCGGTGTTGATATCATATCCCTGAGACTTATTTATGATGACATATGTTTCCTTCATCTCCTCTGCAACCACTTTATCCTAAATTTTCCTTAAAAATCCGTTTACATTGTTCAATCGTTCGCATGGTAGCACGGTTATTCTTCTAATAAAAATATCATCAATAAGGATTCTCCCACCCAACTAGAGAAATCCGTTATGCACTAATGGAAAAAGTTGGCGCACACAACTTGTGTTGATGTTGTTGTGCCTGAAATGTGGAACATATAGCATATTTAAAAACTCAACTTGCTGGATCCCTACAACCCACATATGTGGCTCTAATATTGTAACATCAGTTGCGTGCAAGTATCGGCTGGGCTCGAATTGGGGATACTTGCTCCTGTCATTGAAATCCCAGTCCTCTATTCGTAATTGCGGTACCTTCACAAACAAGTATCCCTCTAATGGTACTTCGTCTGGCAGTAATGGTGTAAACACTGTAAATTTGGAGGTGTCTAGGTCCTTCGTTGCTTTGGCAGTTAACTTCCTTGGTGGAATATACAACGAAAATCTAGAAATGGGATGAACTTCTTCCGCTAGGATTTCTTTCAGGATATCTGCAGCAATTTCCTCCTCATCGCTCTCTTGGATCTCCATTGGTTGCTTCAGTTTATCAAGCTTCTCCTTAGTTCGTTGTTCCTTGGTAATCTTCTTCCTGGGTGACTGTCTAACAGCGGGATTCTTTGGTTTCTTTGTCCGCGCTTGTCCTGTAGTAGATTGATTCTTGGGCAACCTCGACCCTATCACAGCCGGTGGTGTAGCAGTCATGATTATATCTAATCCTCTCTTGAGAAATTCTCTGGAAATCTCCTCGAAACTCTTCTCAAACATGTAACTGAACACTCGGCTCACACTTAGGCGTAAAATCGTAATTCTCACTCTCTGTGAAAAAAGTGTCAAATTGCGGAGTGGGATGCAATATTTATAGCATATTTGAATTTTGGACCCCATGATTGTCTTCATATTCACTTCATAAACGCGGATTTGGCGATATATTTTCCCAGCTGTGCTCATTAAATGCATTTTCCCCGCTCCTTTTAACAGAAAATTTTCTGTCAAATCAATTGTTTCACTTCCAATGGTCATATTTATGGTGAAATTCGATGGATCCTCCTTTATAACATAGTTATTCCTCCCTCATCGCAACTCCCTCCAACCGCGATATCTTCCTAAGGTTTGCGCAATAATCCATCTTCAGCAAAGTCCTTCTCTGATTGAGTAGTTTATAGTCCCGCGCCCCCTTTCAACTGCATGTGGCACTAAGAATGTTTCCCATTCACATAGTCTACGTGAAGTTCTAGGGACAAATTCATCCCTACATAGCTTTAATTTACTTCCATTCACACGTCCTAGCATCAGCTGACCATCCAAATTCGCAAGCGGAACTGCGCCTCCCTTCGAGACGTGTTTGATAATATAGGGTCCCAACCAATGCCTTTGGAACTTTCTTGGGAACTTCATGAACTTGCTATCATACATCAACACCAGGTCTCCTTCTTTGAATATTTTCTTCTTGATATGCCTGCAATGTTAGGTTTTTTCCCTTGCTTTTTTTACTTGCTGATGATATCCTGCAATGAAACTGTCTTCCTCAAGAGAAAGCAACTATTCCAGCCTTTCTTCCATGATATCACTACGTGCCATATCTGTTACTGTTGTAATTCTTAGAGTAGACACAATATATTCTATAGGCACAATTTCTCCCTATCCATAAACTACCCTAAAAGGGGTATGTCTTGTCATTTTTTTGCATGTTGTTCTATATCCCCATAAGATTTCTAGAACTCTAAAATCCCAATCATTCCTGTTGACATTGAATACTTTGGTTAGAGAATTCTGCAAATTATTGTTAAAATATTCAACTGTTCCATTTGCATGAGGGTGATAAGGTATGCTCTTTTGATGATACACTTGGAATTCTTCAGTCAATGCCTAAATGGTTCTATGCAAGAAATGTGACCCTTTGTCACTCATAAAAATTTTCGGGCACCCAAATTTGGACAAAATGTGCTCAACTATGAACTTCGCAGGGATATCTTCTCTACAATCCTTTACTGGCTTTACTTCAGTCCATCTGGTCAAATAATCTGTGGTAGTGATGATATACCTCATGCCAGTATTCTTCCTTGGTGGATTAATTAGTCCAACAAAGTCTATTGCCAGCTTATCAAATGCCTGCAAGGTCATTTAATCTCTCTTGGATGGCCTTCTTGTTCTTTGACAAGCATCACATGATCTACAATATTATTTTGCATCCTTTTGCAATGTAGGCCACCACAATCCAGCTCTCAAAACATTCTGCGCAATGGATTTTCCTGCATAATTTCCTGCAACTTCGCCGTGAGATTCTTCTAATATTATATGTCTTTCATGCTCAAAGACATATTTGCACAATATGTCATTTTGTCCAATTTTATACAAATGTCTTGCAATCAAAGAAAAATCAGTTGCCTTGACTACCAACTCATTTTTTCTGCTGTGCATTATACTTCGCAAGTGCCATCCTTGTACTCAAAAACTGAATAGTGTCTGTGAAGTGATCATCTACAACCTTTATTGAAAATAACTACGCATCTAGAAGGTTCTCTTCAATGCTCATGGGTTCTTCACTAGTATCTATCCTTGACATATGATTAGGCCCCACATTCAATATTCCCGACTTAACTATAACTTCAAAGTCATACTCCTGAAACAACAACAACCATTTATAGATATTCCCTCCCAGAACAGGCTTGTTCACAAAATACTTTAGCGCAAAGTGATTTGTGAACATCTTGAAGTGCCCTCCTAATAAATAATGCCATAATTTTTGCAGTGCATATACCATAGCCAATCCTTTGCGTTCTGTTGTAGAATAATTATTCTCTGCCTTGGACAATTTCCTTCTTGCAAAAGATATGGGGTGATCAATATCTCCATCACTTGGCTGTGCTAGAACTAAGCCCAATGCTATGCAATATGCATCAACATGAACGTGAAACTCCTTGTTCCAGTCTGGAAAAACTAGAATCAACACAATTACCATCTTCTCCTTTAGTATGTCGAGGCTTCGTTGGAATTATTCATCACAACAATAATTAACATCCTTCTTCAATAATTTTTCCATCGACGCAGTTATCTACGCATATTCCTTGATAAATTTCCTATAGTGGCAAATATGTCCCAGTGTTGTGCGTAGTTGCTTCACTATCTTAGGTGGTTCCACGTTCACAATAACAAAAATCTTCACGCGGTCCACCATCAATCCTTGTATGCAAACCACATGCCCCAATAGTATACCAAAAGGTACATAAAAGATGATTTTATTCAAGTTCAATGATGTTTGATACTTTCTACAGGTATCCAACATCAGTCTTAAGTTCGCAACATGGTTCTTTAGCAGTCCAAAGACAGTCCAATCATCAAAATAAACTTCCAAAATTTTGTGCATGTACTCCTTAAAAGCTGCGACTACTACTCTAGAGAATATTGTAGGAGAATTCCTCAATCTAAAAGGCATGATTGTATACTGAAGAGACCCCCATTCAGTGGAAAAATTTGTCTTACTCCTGTCTTCTGGTGCAATTCTAATATGATGGTAGCGTAAAAACCCACATGTAAAAAAGTAGGCCTCCTACCCTCCAACAGTATCGAATACTTCATCTGTAAAAGGTGAAGGGAATGGATCTTGCAAACATGCATTATTCAACTTCCTCAAATCAACACAAATTTTGATTTCACCCTTTTTCGTCTTCTCCTAAACAACCATAGGACTTACCCATTCAAATTCCTCCACAGGTTCAATTATGCCAGCATTACGCATCTTTTCCAACTCCTCCTTCACCTTTTCCTTGTATTTTGGGTTCAATCTATAGGGTTGATGTTTTACAAGCTTCACATATGGTTTCAGAGTGATCCTCATAACTCCAAAGTCTCTGACTATTCCCTTTAGTTCAGAAAAATTCATGGGAAATAAATCTTGATATTCATGAAAAAAATCTGTAACCTTGCTAATTGTATCTGCATCCCAATAATCCCCAATCAACGTGAATTTTGGCTCCTCTTCTAACCCTATATTTACCTTTTGCATCTTCACTGGTTGTGCTATGTCAAGGATCTCAGGTTCTAGTCCAACAACCTTGTGTTGTCCTGCTAACTCTGGGATATTAATATTGCGTAGATCTTCCTCCTCCTCTTCTGCTATCACATTATAGCATTCTACTGTATTTTCCAACTACGCGGCCCAATCAAGATGGGTCCAGGTTATTGCAGTTGTAGTCTTGAAAATCCTTTCTCTGACTGCTTGAATATCTTTTTCGATGAGATAATAATCATATTAAAAATTAAAATTCATTAAAATTCCTTCAACCCGATCTTCCCAATTCGTTGTTCCATGTTGCAGTTCGGTTTCAAGATACCAATTCATAGGTACCACATCTAATGTGTAAAATAATGCAAGTACCTATTTTGGCGCTAGATCTTCATCCCACGTCATAGTCCAGCGAAAAATATTCCCTCGAGGGTCATCCTTGCCATCATATTTAACTTCGAGTCTAGTATTTACGTAACCAAATATGATTGTCATCAATATGTGATATTCTCTCCAACTTCCAATATTTCCCTTATGAGTACCCCACCATCTAGCAGGTGTAGATCTCGGTGCTACGCCCAAATATTGAAATCTTTGTTCTTCGGGTAGTTCTTGTTCAAATTCATCAAGAAACAAATTGACATCTCCTATCCCATAATTGTAAGGCAAATTACATACCTCTATAGTGATGTAGTGAAGTGATCTTGTAATTTTGTTACATCGCTTAGTAGAAACTTTGTTCAGCCTATTCTGCGAGTTCTCCAGTTCTTCATCAAAATCTGAAATATATGATCTATCCCTTTCCCAACTTATCTTTAAATCTACAGTGGGATTGATCTAGTCTTCCTCTTTAGCCGTGAGCTTGTAGATATTATCAATATTTTCATCGCAATATTCCTCGCGAATAGGCTTTGTATACCACACTCCTTCTGATGGGTCTAGGGGAATAATGAACCTTAGATCACCTTGTTCAAACACCATATTTCTCTTCTTCAAATTAATTATTGAATCAAAATCAAAATACCAATCTAATCCAAGAAAAAATGGATATGGATTGCTGTCATCTACAATCTCAATTACTTCAAGATATTCCATAACGCGCACTCCTCCAATGTCTATTAATATACCAGGAAATATTCACATAGGAATAATCTTCTGTTGATTAGAAATTATTAACTGGATTAGTGAAAATTCCAAATTTGGTTTTCCCATGCACTCCCATGTATGTTTAGGCAAGAAATTGGCATCAAATCCCAAATCCAGGATTATCTGATCCATGTCATAGTCCCCAATCTACACAGTTAATCTCATTCTTTGCCTGTCCTCTTCTTATGCCTATGAAATTTATTTACTGTGTGCGGCTCGCTACATGACTCTTCCATTCCTGCGCAAGGGTCCATCAACGCCTGAAGACTTTCAAAAACATTTTGGTTACTTAATAAATTCATGCACATCTGCAAAAATGATTTCAATATAGCCAGATCAAATTCCTTTGTCAGAGTAATCACTTGGATGTTTTTCTTCTGAGGCATCAACTTCTGTTGAGTTTGTGGCTGCGTCCTAGATTTCAAAGTGTCGGGGTCCATGAAACTCTTCTTTGCCTCCAAGAATGTCTCCTTTTATCTTTGCATATTGAACCCAATATTCTTATCTCTAGTTTTTCTAATCCACGTGTCCTCCAGAGGCTTTTGTACTGCTGTGCTATCGTCCCCTGTAGTTGCACCACTTCGGGTTACTATGTAATACTAGGCTCTTCTTCATGTGGCTTCACAATCATCATCTGTAAGTTCTACGTAGGCTACTGATTTATTTTATCCTACATATTCATTATTAGAATAGGACAATATTATATTACATGATCAAAATATATACACTACCTACAAGAGGGGGCTGTCGGATTATGACAATCCCTCGTGAAATGTCCTACTTTGCCATAGTTGTAACATATGATCTGACCACGTCCTTGACCAGAGCCTCCTCCTCATCCTCATCCTCGACCTTGGAAGCCTCCACGCCTTGCTGGTGGACCATGATATTCATGCACGCGCCCTTCAACTTGCATTATGTATGCATCCACAATCTGCCCTATTATTAATTCATAATTGTGACAATTCTTTTCATCATGTCCTACGAAGCTCAAGAAGTTATAAAACAACTGCTTGTCTGCACATACTTTTGCATCAAATAAAATTATTCCGGGCGATGTCGACCTGAATTTTTATACATGTCGCACCATACACTTGATCTTGGGTGTAACGAATTAGGCTTGCTACCGTTGATGTAATCTCTAAATACATGGAACTGATATTTATAATGGACTTATGCCTTACATTTAATACACCACACCTCTGAGCGAAGTTATGATCAGATTTCCTTACCCTTCTTCAGACCTTACAAGTCCAAATGCATTGCCGCTAATTGGCTCTGAATATGTTGTACCCCTACCTGGGTATCTACGACTAGCGAAGCTTCCAATTTCATAGCAATTTCCAGAGCTTCGGCTTGTGTTTCTATCTTATGTTGTGACAAAGGTAGCCTGATATGTGGCAATAGCGTAGATATAAAACACTCCTTATGCTGTTTGTCAGGAATTTGGAAGTTCACTTGTCCTAGTAACATCTTGAACCTTTGACCTAATTCCAAAATAGATTTAGTTACCTCTTGTTTGATCTCTTTTATCTCTATAATACATCGTGACTACAATTTTGGCTTCTTAAATTCATCATTCATGACTATCTTTGTCTCATCCAATGCAGTGGCTAGATGCATCGCAGAATACTTCATATACCATGGCAACACCATTTCCTTCAGCGTTGTGACCAAATGCACCTTCTTTATGTCATCATCTGTGACTTGTTGCACTTTCCATACTTCTTCAGCGACAAAACAAAACTGATCAAGATCCTCTGATTCCCCGACCTCTAAAAATAGGAATTCTGACTTCATTAGCCATGTCTCTTGGGGGAGGTGGAGGAAATGTATGGGGATGGGGATGTGGAGTGAGTGGAGTGGCGGGATAGGGAATCCCAGAGGCACCCTGGTGATCTCCAATTTCTAACTGCGACACACCTTTAGGGATTGTGGGGTTACTTTATCCTTCTTTGCTTTTAGATCCACTCAACAAAGGACTATAATCAATCTCAATGAAGTTTTCACGATCTACCCTGAATATTTTACCACTTCGCGTAGACCCAAACTTACTTCTTCCAAACATCAATTTGATTGCATGCGCAGTACACCCTTTTCACATAAAATCATATTAATCCACAACTTTAAATAATTTGAGTACTTACCTCGCAGAAATTTGAAAAGTAATCGCTCAATTTCATTTTAGGATACATATGTGTCTATGGCGCTCATTTATAAATCCTCTCAAAATTCTATCGATCCAGAAATCAATATCTATGGATATCTTTTTATCAGAATTCTTGAGTCACTGCAACAATTCAGGGTTCCACACAGTAGGCTCGTCATTCTTAAAACATGTCTTATTCTCAACCAACCTTGAAAACCATTTGTGCAACTTGTTCATAAACTTTGAGAATAAACTCTCGTGTTGTTCTGTAAAAATATATCTCTGCAACCAAGCTTCAATTGACAGTCGTGGATTTCTGTTTTCTTGCATTGCGAACTCTCGTTCTTTTAGACTTAGCCAATCTTGGATCTCTTTTCTTGTCAGACGCCACATCCACATATCCCTCAATCAGATCGAGATCCCAGAAACATAACCATTTGCTGGATTGAGGGGGTCTAGACCTAGGTTCAGAGTAGCTACATTACTAGCAAAACCCTCTATTACGAGCCCTTTCGACAACGATCTGCTGCGCAAACCAAATTATCACTCTAGGAAATATTGGGGGATGCTAGAACCAGGTTTCTGCATCCAGAGGGATATTAGGACATGGATTTACTACTATGGTTCTTCCTTATTCTTTCTTGAACTTCGGATATGCAATTATCTACTTTTACAGTTTATGCCTTATTCATCAATTACTACTATCGCGCACTGCGCCTTTATCAGTTTTATGCAGTAATCAACCCAATACAATATTTATAAACATCATTAAAAAATTTGCTATGCATAAACAATCATACCTGACTTCGCAATATATAACACAACATCAAAGATAAATCATAGAAAAATTACGCAAATACACAAAAATACTTCAAAATATTCCTTCTCTTTATTTATAATGTGTCCTTTTAGTGCAATCCTTCTTTGACCTGCGCACACAACTACAGACCAAGGTCTCCGCGCACACAACTGCGGAGCCGTCTCCGAAGACCCAAAACATACTAAATCACAAATAATTTAGTTTGTCCTCATACCATCATCATTCCATTCATATCTATCTATGACTCACTAAGTCACCTCTTTATATAGCTTTCTTTCTTACAATACCATGGTCCGCAAACCATGGGTGCAACTCAAAATCTTCAAAAACAATCCGATCCCTTTACAAAAGGAGGGGCTTTGATTTGCCCCAAAGCCCTTAAAACGCTAAAAACTTCGTGCGATTTACTTATTTCCATCAGATCGCGCACTCCACTTCCTCAAAATGTGGAGTGTTAACTCAAAACTAGACCAAGTTGAGCCCTGCCCAACCATCACACAATATTTTAAACTAGAATTTGAGGTCATAAACAATGTAGCAGAATATGAAGCTTCGATACTAGGATTGGAATTGGCCAATAAAATGAAAGTTTAAAGATTGTGAGTATTCAGTGACTTAGAATTAGTGGTGAGACAAGTTAGAAACCTTTTTTAGACGAAACATACTAGATTAAAAACTTACATAAATTAGAAATGGGATTGTGTAGAGAACTATTTTCAAGATTTTAACAGTGAAGCTATACCAAGAGAGGATAATATACAAGAAGACTCTTTGGCAGTTTTTGCAAGTACTTTTAAAGTTACAGAATATTTTTAGTTTCAATACTAGATTGAAGTTAGGTACAAAACTTCAATCCCTGATAATATAAAACATTGACAAGTATTTGAAGATGATGAGAAATTGAAATTTTTTATGCAAGCTATTGAAGAATTTTCTTTCTTACATATTGATGAAGAAAACAATGAAACAATCATTGAAAGTATTCCAACTCATCAAAAAATTACAAGCAGAAAATAGTTGACCTTGAGATTATTTATCTATCCAACAATCATATTCTTAAAGGAATAGTTCCCCTTGAAATATTATTTGACTAGAATGATGTTGTAAAACCTTCAATGTTAAATTCACAACAATATGATGTGCATGTTTGCAATATTGGTACAAAAGAAGAGGTTAGAAACATTAAACTCTCAACAACACTACCACAGGAAATTAAAGAAAAATATGTTC
This sequence comes from Pinus albicaulis, assembly GCA_034641835.2. Classification (NCBI taxonomy): domain Eukaryota; kingdom Viridiplantae; phylum Streptophyta; class Pinopsida; order Pinales; family Pinaceae; genus Pinus; species Pinus albicaulis. Next base: position 531,924,460 of record CM076579.1, read on the forward strand.
AGTTATTTAAGGAATATAAATATGTTTTTGCATGGAAGTATGAAGATTTAAATAATTATGATACATCTATTATTGAACATAAGTTTCCTTTGAAATCAGGAGCCAAACCATTCCAATAGAAATTAAGAAGGATGAATCCAATCTGGCTGCTAATAATTGAAAAAGAAGTAAAGAAATTACAAGATGCAAAAATCATTGTTCCTTTAAGATATTATGAATGGATAACTAATCTCTTTCCTGTAAGGAACAATAATGGATAAATCAAACTGTGTCTTGACTTTAGAAATCTGAATAGATTTTCATTAAAGGAATTACCCACTAACAAAGATGGATAAGTGGATTTAGAGAGTAACAGGCTTTAACAAAATTTTAATGTTAGATGGTTTTTCTAGATACAATCATATACTGGTCAGTGATTAAGATAAATAAAATACAACTTTTACAACACCATGGGGCGCCTTCATGTATGCTAAGTTTCCGTTTGGCCTAATCAATGCTGGTGCAACCTTTTAGAGAGTTAGGGACTTGGAATTTTTCGGTATGGTAAATAAATTCATAGTATTTTACCTTGATGTTTTGATTGTATTTTCAGAATCTGATGTAAAGCATATAAAAAAATTGAAGAAATATTTTTCAGAGATGCTGAAAATTTGGGATCTCTCTTAATCCCAATGTTTTATGGAAATCAAACCTATAGATAGACACGTTTTCCTAAGTGTGGTGGATGCACTTAGAACAACATATGAAAGACACTTGACCTTTTTCTTAGGATAGGCAGATAAGAGAAGAACACCTACTTGTGATCCTTCACTATTATTCGTCTCCCTTTTGTTGCTCCCAATTGAACTAAACTCATTTGATTGCTACTTGCAGTTACTAACAGAAGACAAAAAATGACATAAGGGCATATGATCTATTCATCTTAATCAAACTGAATCGATTGCATTTGAAAATACATAAATAAAAGCATGAACAAATGTATTGGGAAAAGAACAAATCTATTTATTATAAGATAGAAGGATAAGTTACAACCAGTTAGATCGATTCGATGTGAACTCACTCCAGCTTCAGTCCATCCTCATCACATCAAAAACATTACTCCAGTAGCATAACATTACTTGCAAACAGTACCTCAAAGAGCTATAATCTTACCAACGTAACACTACAAAATTCAAGCTCCATTTGTACTATGATCAGTGCTCAATTTATAGGAAATGAGGGTAGTTTGGCATTAATTGGTCATCTAATGGATTTTCCATAAATGGATGAGGGAGTTTCCTTGTTTAATGGGATAAAAGGATAAGTGATTTAATGGATCCATGGTGTTCATATTCAAATTTATCATATAGAATGATAGATTGAACCACTTCTAGAAGCCACTAGAAAGTGGGAAGATTCCTGGAATCATTTGAACAATTCACTCAAAGTAGACCAATGCACTATTAGGTGGGCCTAGGTGCTCTGCAACGCTTCTTTGCATGGGAGTAAGTGATCTGCAAATAACTTACTGTAGTCTAGGGGTGTGTTGGTGGCTTAATGGAGCATTTCAACTGGACTTCAAGCATTGAAAGTTTCATGGATAAAAACTAGAAATGGGATGAATTGTTTAAGGCAAGTAGAAATTGATTTAGAGTATGATAGACCTTGTTTGTACTGAGCTGAGTTTCGGGAGTGATGCCCAAATTGACTTGTAACAGCTGCCCCCTAAATCATGAAGTTAAAAATGATATTTTGAGTGATATTCATTACGATGTGATGAGTAGGATCTGAAGAAGATGGTGACCTGCATCCATTAAAATACATTACATCATGATATATTTTACATTTTGGACATGAATTGCTGAGGGAGGCATACCGATACTCAACACATAAAATATCATAACATGTATATAAATCAGAAAGTCGTTTACAGATATAGACCCATGATAGGATGACCATACGTGTAAAGCCATCGTAGATGTGGTACTACTCCTGAAATAGCAGCCTGGATGGATGAAACTAAATCCAAAGTCTTCTATCTCATTCACTTGATCGCTCAAGTATGAGTTTAACCATGCGAATATGTGATTTGAATTCAAACATGAGAAGACAGTGCCTAATTACCGACCAATGATTTAAGCCGTTAATAGACGCGAGAGAAACCATCAATGATGATAATGTCTCTGAAGGTACCGTCGTATAGTCTGCATGGTGTTAATAGATGATTTGATGTCGAACACCATACAAAGTGATGTCAACTTGTCATCGGAAGCGAGAAACGTGCCATTGATGTATGCAAGATTCAAGGTACTTGGAAGGGTATTTTTAAGTCAACTTCCTGGATGATGAACTGATGTCAACAGGAAGCGACTCGTCACAGGAGGGCATTGATGTATCCCCCATCAATGACACGAAACGAGAGTAATTATTCTAGAGACAGAATGTAATTGATGAAGCAATGTTCAGGGATGGCAGTCATGAAAGTTTATGAGTATTGCAAAGAATGAGGAATTACTAAGTGACTTCTCTTGAAAATATCGATGACACTGAATGAGTTGGCAACATTGACCCAAAACCAAAGTGATGGATGGTATGATAGACCATCAAGCAGATAATCCAACCCGACAGCCACAGAGACGAAGTGAATGTGTGTCATGTTCAAGAGAGACTTGCTACCATAAAGTGATTTATCCCTTTCCCATTTTCCCCATTCATTGCTAACCAATACCTTTTTATTTTTTAACAAGCTTGAGGAGGATAACATATGCTTGATTTATAATTCCACCCTTCGGGTGAATCCATCGCTATATTATGTTTTAACGAGTCTAGCGAAAGTGAAACTCGATCTTGTGATAATGGACAAGTCCATTGCTATGTGATGCTTTAATGGGTCTAACGATAATGAAACTTGGTCCTTTTTCATATTTAGAGAGTTTGAAAAAGGGACAAAAAGAAAACTCCACAAGTTCTTTTTTGTAAATTTGTCCCTTAAGTCTGAAAAATCATAAAATAATACTTGAGAGAACCTCCTAGCCATGTTTGACTAGGGCATTCCTTTTTCATAATAATATATCCCAGTCCAGAAAAGGGTTAAAATTATACTGAGTAAATATCATTTCAGTCCCCTTTACGAGGTCGAATGGACAAGTGTTTGGAAAACTTTTCATGTTTTGGGAGTCTAAAAAGAGATAAAAGAGGACTCTAGGGGGGTTCCTTTTTTCATGTTTAACAGAGCTCGAAAAGGAGATAAATGTGTCCTCTATGGTCAAAGTTAATTTTAAGATCATGCACGTCAGATTCACTATACTAACTGTAAATCTTCTCAAAGAACCACCAAACAGATTAAACATATCACGAAATATTTGAACTCCAACAACTCAAATTAGATTCAAGTGAATCCTTTGATTATAAACAAGGTTATGATTATGCTATAAATGAAATGCACAGTCAATATAACCTTAGAAATAAGAAAAACAGTGAGTCTTCTACCAAGAAAACTTCCCAAACATAGAATAAGAAAACAGTAGAAGCAAAACAAAACTTCTGCAAATTCTCCCAAGGGAAAATAAGCAAAACTCTGGTTCTTCTTAAAAAATTTCTAGTCCTAAAAATACATCAAGCCCTAAGATTGTTGATATTACTGATGAAGTTTCTCAAGCTACAAAATATTCACAGAAATCTGCTGCTGCAAAAGCTTCTAATTCTGTTAAAACAACAAATTTAGACCCTAAAATACGTTCTGTTGATCCTAAATCAGTACATCCAAAAACTGCTACTTCAAAAACACATGCTCATAATTTTAAGTCTGAAAGAACATCTACTGCTTCGTAAACAATCCCTGAAAATAAAATTAGGAGTAGCAAAACACAAGAAACCAAAACAAAGAATGTCAAACCAATTGAAAATGAAAGCATAACTGTAGAAAAAAAAGTTAAACCAAGCCAAACTATAGTTACCAAAGAAGAATTAATTCAAAACAGTAAATCTCAACCTTCATTTAATATACAAAATAAAATTGCAAAATTAAAAATACCAATTCCTTTGACATAATTGGTAAAACATGACTTGTATAAATATTTGCAAATTTTTTCTCAACATGAACAAATTTACAAGTTTATGAACAATGAAGGTGAGTTTCAGAACTGTAAGATAGACACATACTCTACTATAGATCAAGATTTAGATTTTGAAATTGATTTAAATAACATAGATGTAAATAAAGTAAAGTTTTCTAAACCAACTAGATTTAATCAATCAGATATAGATAACTTAGAGAAAGTAGAGATTGAAGAAATTATTGATTGTGAATCTGACATATTGAATCTTAAGGATAATTTCTTACCCAAAGGTTTAACTCCTTTAGAAGATCTTTTTGACTCAAATGATGTAGCTAGAAAACCCAAAATGGAGCCAGTTAGATCTGATATAGAAGAATGCAAAATTGGTACAGAGTTAAAACCCAAAATGACAAAACTTTCCAAAATATTACCTCAACAATAAAAGGAAAAATATATTTCTCTTTTAAAGGAATATCAAGATGTTTTTGCTTGGATTTACAAGGATCTCAAATACTATGATACCAACATAATTCAACATAAAATTCTAATAAAAGAAGATCAAAAACCCTTTAAACAAAAGTTGAGAAGAATTAACCCTATTTTATTTCCTTTGATAGAAAAATAAGTGAAAAGAATGTATGATGCACATATAATTGCACCAATCAGATATTCTGATTGGGTTTCCAACCTAGTTCCAATAAGAAAGAAAACATGAGAGATTAGATTATGTGTCGACTTTAGAAATCAAAACAAAGTATTCTTAAAGGATAATTACCCTTTACCAAAAATGGATCACATATTACAAAGGGTAGTCACTGTTAGATGGTTTTTCGAGATACAACCATATCATAGTCCAAAAAGAAGACCAGGCCAAAACAACTTTTACCACTCCTTGGGGCACTTTTATGTATGTAAAAATTCCTTTTCGTTTAATGAATGCAGGGGTAACCTTTCAAAGAGCTATGGACATAGATTTTGCAAAGGAAATACATGATTTCTTAGTAATTTACTTAGATGATATTACTGTGTTTTCTAAAACTGATAATGAACACTTGGATCATCTGAGACAAGTTTTTATTAAATGCAGGAAATTTGGCATCTATTTAAACCCTAAGAAAAGTTTATTTGGATTAGAATAAGTTAAGTTACTTGGACAGATAATTTCTAAAGAAGGAATCAGAATAGATCCTGTTAGGATAGAAGAAATTCTTAACATCAATCCACCAAGAAACATCAAAGAATTACAAGCCTTTCTAGGTAAGATTATTTTTTCAAGAAGATTCATATCTAATTTAGCTGAGATAATTAGAGAACTAAACAACATGCTTAAAAAATACTCAGTTCTAAAATGGACTATTGAGGCCAAAGAGTCATTTGAATCCATCAAACAAGACTTAACTAAAACTCCAGTCCTAATAAGTCCTGACTTTAAGAAGGATTTCATAATTTTTTCATTTGCTTCAGAACACACCATAGCTGCAGTTTTACTGCAGAAAAATGACCAGAGATTTGAACAACCCATAGCTTTCTTTAGAAAAACCCTTAGAGATTCCCCTTTGAAGTACAACATCATGGATAAACAAACCTTAGCTTTTCTAAAGGCCATTAAAGAATTCATAATTTATATTATCTATTCTCACATCATTACCTATGTTCCAAATTCTGTATTAAAAGACATTCTTACTCAGGATGGTCTTGATGGAAGAAGAGGTAAGTGGATTGCCACTATCTTAGAATATGACATAGATAAAACCCACAAAGCTCATCAAAGGTCAAGGATTAGCCAGGCTTAAGGCTGAATCTAATTGTAATGCCTTAGACATAAATTTTATTGCCCAAGTAGATGATTAGGAAGAGATGACGACTCCAACGTTCAGTGAACCCTTTTAAGACTCACCTTGGTATACATGTATCATATTTTTATTACTAAAGTTACAAGCTCCTCCTGGATTGTCAAGAACCAAAGCCAGATTTTTAAAACTAAAGGTAGTAAGATTTTGTATTTTAGACAATGTACTTTTTTGGAGAGATCATAGTGGGATTTTATTGATTTGTTTATTAAAGGAAGAAGCTGACAAAATACTTGAAGAATTTCATGCAGGTGATTGTGGAGGACATCTATACTGTAAAACTACTGCAGACAAGATCCTGAGAGCTAGTTTTTACTGGCCTACTTTGTTTGCTGATGTCAGAAAGTTTGTGACTTCCTGTCACAAGTGCCAAATTTTTGAGGGTAGTAAAAAATTGTTACCCCTGCCTTTAAAGCCCATTTCAACTGAAATTCCATTTCAAAAATGGGGGTTAGATTTCATTGGTGAAATCCACTCTCCATCTTCAGGCCAACATAAGTGGATTTTGACAGCCACTGACTATTTTACCAAGTGGATTGAAGCCATACCCTCTAGACAAGCCACATATACTGTCATTATCTACTTCCTAGGAAATAACATTATTTCAAGGTTTGGATGTCCCCAAAAGATAATTACTGATAATGCAGCATCATTCAAATCCAAAAAGATGATTGATTTTTTCCATAAATACCATATTACCCTAGGCCACTCTACTGCATATTACCCTCAGGGTAATGGCTTAGCTAAATACTCAAGTAAGATCCTTATAAACATCATTAAAAAATTACTAGAAGATAACAAAAAATCTTGGAACAAGAAGTTAGTCAATGCCTTATGGGCAGATAGACTTACAACTAAAAAATCTATTGGTACATCTCCTTACCAGCTTGTCTATGGAATGAATGTTGTTTTTCCATCCTCCTTAGGAGTGCTGGTGATGAAGATTATCCAAAATTTACAGGTTGAAACAAATGACATTCAGAGAAGGATTAATCAAACTATTCACTTCCAACAAACAAGAGAAGAAGTTTATATTAGATCCCAAGTTATCCAGGATAAAGTAAAGAAATTTTTTGATAAAAAGAGTAAAGAAGATGATTTTTACATTGGAGACCATATGTTAAAGTGGGATTCCAAAAGAGAAGACAAAGGTAAACATGGAAAATTTGATTTTCTGTGGAAAATACCTTATGTGATTTATGGATATAGAGCTAATAATGCTTTATTTTTGAAAGAAATGGATGGAACAAATTTGCAAGAAGGACTAGTAAATGGCAGAATACTGAAGCACTACTATTCATCTGAGATAACAAATAATTAGTCTCATTTACTTTTGATGATTGTACATATACATTGAAGATTTTAGATTGGATTGGATGTTTTCCTAACAAAGTTGAAGCCCAGAGAGAAGGCCTTAAGATTTGAGAGGTAAAATATAATAAATATGAGTTATTGCAGAAACCAAAAGATACGAGATCATCACAGTCAAAGGTCAAAGGCTACTAGTCTTAAATTTCTTGACATTTCACCAGGAAATGCCATCCCCATGTGGAGCCACTGTTAGGATCCTATAATAATAGGGTTCATAAATTTTGAATTGACTTTGATTGTCTTGTAAATATGTACATACCTTGCTTTTTGCAAGTTGTTTTCCCATATTTTGAAAAAATGAAAAATAATAAAAAACCAAAAAGAGGGAAAAGAGTCCTAAAAGAAAGATCAAAGAACTTAGAAAAATATAAACCCCAAAAGAAAAAGAGATAAAATAAGACTTGAAAGTGAGCAAGTCCAAATGCCACTACTTTTACTTTTACTGCAAGAATAATGATTATGTGCAGAGTGTCAATAAATGCCATAATCTATGATCAGTTAAACAGTTTAATCCTAACTTTCCATGTTTTCAATTTCATGTTTTAGATAGAGAATAAACATTTGTCAAAAAGTTTAAACTTGACAAATAAGTAGATAGGTAGAGAATAATGAGGATCTCAACAGTTTAATCTAAGCCCTCAGATGAAATGAGGTAGACTTAGATAGTTTTATGATTTGAAAGGAAAATGTTTTAGCGTTGCAAGCCTAAATGCACCCATGAAAATGAAGTAAAAATGTTATAAATAAAGACGGGTAGGTAGAAAGCAGTTGAGCAAGCATGTAATAAAGTATCATCTGGAAAAAATCACTAATTTCCCCTCCCCTACAATATTCAATGTTCTAAACTATCAGTCAAAAAGTCTTAGAGCATTTCTCTAACTTTTGTTGGGACTTGACCCAAGGCTCAATGATTGATTAGTTAAAAAATATTGAATTCCCACATTAGACCCATATTCATCAGCATTTACCCTTCATTCATAAATCCTAAACCCTCTTTTCCTAAGTTAAACCCATTTTTTACTTGGTAAAAGTGAAACTCTAAATAACTAATCTCATTCCCTTTCAAAAATCATTCATAAACCCTCAAAATGCATTTATTCTAAGATAAAGTGTGAAGTAATACAACAAAGAAAATCAATGCTTTATTTTTCCACTTTACTTAGAGTTAACATGTATTTTGTTTTCATTTACATTATCCCTTTATTTCATATTAAATACTAACTTCTAACTTATTTTATTAAATCCTTAACTATTCCCACCCATATATTATTAAAACCCTTTATTTTAAAAATAAACCCAAAAAACCCTCTATTTTAAAGTTTAGACCAAAGTTTAATATTCCACACGCGCAATATAAAACCCCGCCATGCTATCCCATTGGTCTAAACCTATCATTAAAACAAATATCCTGCCCCCTATAGTGTTCAAACACATGTCAAAGGTTTGAAATACTATATAATAACACGCGCCCAAATATATTCGAAACATTTCTTAATGTTTTAATTGATTCTCTCATATAAAACTTACCTGCACATGTATTAGTTGAAACAATGCTAATGTTTTAATTAAAACATACGTTATATTATTCCTGCTTGACCATATAAGTAAGTTTAGATTTTGATTAAAACATTATTTATTAAAGTCTAAAGTTTAACCCCGCCGCATATAACGACACTGGTCCCACTCCCCAATCCCAGCGCAACTCCCAATCAATCTGGGCCGTTCACATTCGAACCCCATATCTGAAGGATAGAAACCAATATCACATGCAAAAGTTGTGCGATCACCCCCATGACAAATCTGCACGAAATGGGTGGTTTCCTAATTTCCTCTCTCCTCCATGTGCCCATTTATCATTGGATCGCGTGGGTTTTCCCAGAAACCACTTAACGCCCAAATGCTGCACGATAACCACTCCTGTTTTGATCCGTTGAACCCCGAAACCACCACACCCGCCCGATGTGACCATCATTCAATGCAGAGTTAATGTAACCAAAATGCCCAATAAACATACGAAAATACATTTATTTCATATTCTTCTGCACGTTAACCCTGCACGAGCCTCCCAACCATTAAAAAAGTTTTTTTTCGAGCCACAAAGCCTGCAAAACTCAACCAACAACCATTGAATATTACCGAGGAGCTCTGCGTTGCTCTAGAAACTCCACAAAAGCTGTTCAACCATTCAAAGACTTCAAAAACTGTTTACAAAACCATACACCTGCACATAACAAGTTTTCTTCTTAAATTGGAACCTATTTTTAAGTTTTGAAAGACATTTTTTATCTTCCATTTAGAGATTAAGAATTAACAAAAGAAGCCTGCCAAAAAGCCCAAAAAACAAGCCAAATCTTGTCAAATTTTTTCCAAAAACCCTGTTTTGCTGCTGCGCACTATTGTGAGAGAAAATTGTGAGTTTGTACATTTTTATGAACTATTTCAAGCACCAAATCAAGCCAGAAAACCTTTAAAGGTATCCTAACCCTCTGTGACCAATTTCAAAAGACATTTTAGCCCAATTTCTCAGTAAAAGACTTAGGAAACCCATGTTTCTTGATTAAGACCAGTCAAAAGCCAGTAAATCCTCTTTGACATACCTAATTTGAAAAGAAAGCCCAAAGAAGAGATCACACTTTGCTTATTTGATTCAATAAACTTCTACCAAAAATAAAAATACTTCTGCAAACTGTCTAAACTTGCAGAAAGTAGCCAAAATGCCTAAAAAGAAGAGTACTAGTAATCTTGAAAGTTCTAAAGTGCCTAAATCAACCCCTGCCATGTCTTCTAAGACTGCTATTTTTCTCAATCCTTTACAACCCCCTGTTGTAGATGTTGAACACATTCCACTAGCTAATATTGATTATAAAATAGCAGATCCTATTGTTGAATATAACCTTCTTGATATTCATAACTGGAGTTATGAGAAGTCATTAGATAATGGATATTATCTGTAATATTTTATTATGCTGGTTATATTGTAGATAATATCCAGATTTGGGAATCCCATTTGCCCAAATATGTTGTCCCATTAACTCACCCATGCCAGGAAGTCATCATATTATGTCAGCAGTATTATGTGCCTGATCAAAGAGCCATAATCAATGCCAATAATGAAGTGCTTTTCACTATTTTGCTGAATTCCTCAATCAAATGTTACAGCTTTAGCCTGACCCCCAAGCAGTCCCTTTATCCATAAAGGCCCTAACCTAGCTGTACATTGGCCTAGATTTTCCCAAGAGATTCATGATTTTCCAGACATTCATGCCCTCGCATGTTGAAATTCCTAAACTAAATCCCCCATATTCTACTGCCAAATTCCCAAAAGGTTCAATACATGTGATTTCCATGCTTTCATTCATCCTGGGGTACTTTAATGATGAACACACTAATGAATCCATCTTGGGTTTCTTATCTACTTTTACCCCAGGTCAACCTCCATCTGTAATCTTTGATTATGCTGGTTATATTGCAGATAATATCCATGATCAATTAATCAAATTGCTAACTAAAGGAGTGTTTAGATACACTTCCTTTCTCTTCCACATGTTTTTATATTTTCAATCAGATAATTTTCCAGTTACTCTTCAAAAGCTTGACATAGAGGGAAATCTTGTATCTGTCATTTTTTGGACTACATTGTTTAGGAAAGAGTGTGCAAATTTCACATATGCAGAATTTTCAGAGTTATTCATACATCCAGTGATCACAATGTTAAAAAAAACAAAGAAGCAAAGGATAAATGAAGAAATGAAAAAGATATTGTAGTTGTCAGAGCAGAATAAGGTTGGTGACTGGTACTTATATGAAAAGCATACTTAGATCAGAGTCTTTGGGTCAAAATTGTTACCTTAGAAGTTAACCAAGCATGTTTCAATGAGAATCTTTGCCTTAGAGTATATCAGGCAGATTCTAAATTCTGATTCTATAAATTTCATGGCAGAAAAAAAGAAATCTCAATTCAAATTAAAGAATTAGATAGGGCCATTCATCTGCAATCACAGGGATGTAGAAAAAGAGGCAACTAAGCAACTATTGGAATACAAATTTGAAGAAAGTTTTCCTTGGAATTATGATCCACAAGGGATCCTGAGTAAACTAAGGGTTAATTGCAAGTTAACACCCTTCATCCATGAAGCAAAACCAGAGATAGAAAAATTTGCAAATCAGATTGAGTGGACTGAAAATACCTTAACAGATGCAGTAAACAAAAGTGATATTAGTCACACTTTGGGTACTGCATATGTTGCAAAAATTACAACTGAAACTAAATTCAAGCTAATATAAAACAAAAGGCATAAGTTAAGTTCAGTTGGTAAAGAGAAGAGAACAATTGATGTTGAAGAAACAGATCTCCTAGATACTGATACAGGTTTGCCAGAGACAAATTTTGCCACTACCATTATCAATGAACAAGCTACTGAAAAAGATAATGAAGGAAAAGTTGACACTGAAAATACACAACTGATAGAAAGACAATAGAGTATAGAAGCCTCTTCCTCACAGACAGCTGAGGAGAAAGATCTAGATATCAAAGAAAAATACAAACAGATCAAGTTGAAGAATGAAGAGATCAAGAACAATGTTTATTCTCAATATCTCAAACAAATACCAAGTAGTCAGAATAGACTTCTGTCTGCATTTGATTATTCAAATCAAAAGCTAATCATGTCAATGTTGTAGCCAATAGTAAAATCTCCCAAGACAGTGGAAGATTATAAAAAATTTGATGTAGAAATCCCAACAGAAAATATTCATGCTCTTGATCAGATTGAGTTCCATAGACAGACTTCAAAAATGTTGTACTCCACTGTTACAACTAAAGCCATGAGTGCTCAAAAGCTCTCAAACACCATTTCCAACATGCAAGATTAGATGACAATGGACAAAGCGTCATTATATGCTAAGAATATCAGAATTAAATCCTTAGAAGAATTAGTAATTAAAGTGGGATATGACCCTGCAAATGTCAATGCAACAAAATTGTTATTTAGGAAAAAGAATGAGGACATTGCAGCCTTGAGGAAACAGCATAACCTTACTCCAAGTGTACATCCCTAGACTAAAGAAATCATATAGGAACAGAATGATAAATATGACATGATGAACATCATCTTTCAACTTACAGGACAGATTAAAGAGATGGAGATTCAGATGGACAAACTTGTCCATGAAAAGGAAACAGTGAAAGTAACAAAGCCACCTATAGTTATCCCCATGGTCAATACAGCTGTGCCTTCAACTCTAGCTGAAGATTTGGCACCCAAAGTTCCACTGGCTACTGCAGTGCCAATGACTTCATCTACAACATCAGCTGCTGAGTCATCCATAACAACTGTTCATCCTAAAAATGAGGCCAGTAAATTAGTGAAAGCTATGGAATAAATGTCTCTAAAGACAAGTGAGATTAACAGGTTGACAAATATGGTAGAAAATATTGAGAATTCAAACAAATTGGCTCAGATAAATGCAAAAACACATGAACAAAATGCCAACAGACTAAGTGAAGAGCTAAAGAATCTGTAAAAGGAGTTAACCTTAAGGGAGCAAATATCATACTTAAAAAATTACCTTTGGAACAATTTCATTGAAGCCATCCATGATGTGTGGCCTTCAGTTTAGGTAATTTTTGAAAAAAGAGAATTATTACTAATAGCCCAAGCAGAAATTCAAAAGACCCACAGTGAACTGGCTGACAAACCAGGGCAAGATTTAAAGCTGATCACATTCCTTAACAACACAAATAGACAAGATTTAGAAGAACTCAAGATTACTGACATAACTGAAACTATCCTAGAAATTAGGAAATTTATTACAAAGAATAATCTAATGAAGCAACTGGAAGAAAAGTGTGAGAATATGAATACTGCCATAAGCAGGTTTATGGTCAAGTTTACAAATTTGAGGCAAAAAGCACTGCCTAACATTATGGTTATTAATGATAAATTGATGCCACAAAATGACTATGATAAGAAAATCAGAAAATTTGCAAAGGAACAGGTAAATAAACCACAAGGACAAGGTATTCCAACAGGAAAGGTATTACTCAAAATTTTTGAAGACTTATTCTATTTACAACATGAAATCAAAAACTTGTTTGTCATCAAGCCAACTTTTTCTAGAAACACTGAAGTTGATGAAAAATTTAGGAAATTAAAAAAGATACAAATTCCTAAATATGAGGATTGATAGTCACTCACAGATTTATTATGAAGGATAAAAAGAAATACAGATGTAAGAAGGAAAAAAGTGTTTGCTGATTTACAGTCAAAACAAACTTTTTACAGCAGTAAACAATTTTGACAATGGTTAAAGAGTATCCGAGTTTAGAGAGTATCAGTGAATAAAAAGAATTAGAGAAAGAGTATCAGACAAGGCAGATCAAATTTCAAAATAAATTTAAAATATCTAAAGCCAGCAAGGAGGACACCAAGGCAGCTAGCTGCGCTCATATCCTAAAAGCAGTTTCTATTTCTTTTGGATAGATAGGACAGCTTGATGATTTGTTAAGCAACTGTCTTTATTTTATTGTAATGATATTTTTATTTCCCTTAGATAATTCCTAGAAGCATTCCAGGATATTTTGCAAAACATTATTTATAAATACTTCATCTTTAGAAGTATTTTGTGTGGAATAAATTGCGGAAGATTTCTATAGTCATTTTTGTTGGACTTGAAGGTTTTTGTGTTCAAATTTCGAGTAGCAGACTAGATCAGATCGACTAGCATCATATTTCAGGATTCATGTGATGAGCTATTTGGAGTGAAGTATTTCCAACTTGTCATTGTTATATTTATTTATTACATGCAATCCATTATGTGTTCTAAATTTGAATGAATGAACAGGAGGATTACTTCAGGATTTGTTAAAGGCACCCTGTCTTAACTGTTTGTCATTTCTATGTTTTCTGCTGATTTCCAGAGTAGGGAACCCTTAATTTCTCCCTCTTTTGTTTGACCTCTGACTACTACTTCCCTTTTCCGAATCAAAGAACCCTTTATTTCTCTTTATCCCGATCATATCACCTCACAAAATTTTTTTTCCAAGATCTTCAAGGGTTATCTATCTTGCCTTGAAAACATTTGACTTTTTGGCCTTGATCCTAGTTCCGTCTGCTTGAATTTTGACTCCTCAACCCAATGGAAAAATATATTTCCCACTATCCATCTCTTTATGTGATTTTTCCCACCAAACCAATGAAACTAAAACCAATTGCACAATCATAACTAGCCTAATATCTTATAATCTAAACAAAGTTAAAACTTAAAGAGAGAGCCCTCTCTGAACCCTAGGAAGGCTAGATCCTAGAGTTTAAAAGTAGGTTTGTGGTTACCTCGGTGAGTTCTTTCTTTAACTTTGATAAATTACTGAGTGATAACATATTGGCGACCATACTGGGGAACTTAACCAATCCTCAGTCATAAAACCAGTCTTAAAGGAAATAATTTTATTCATCCTTTTACTTTAAGATTTCTTTTATAAGTTGTGGGTATTAAAAACCGTAATTTTGGCTTATAGGAAAAATTACTATACCAGGTCTAACCCGGATCCTAAACCTGCTGTTATAGTAGAAAACCTAGACCAAATTGGAAAAAAAAAAACAGATAGAAAATTTAGAAGCTGAAGTGTCATTAATAAGAATCAATTCATTACCACAAGAGTTAGTAGGTTTGCAAGATATAGAATTTGATCTGAATTTTGAACATTCTTTGTTTAGAAGTCAATCCAAAAGTGATATTTATATTGCTGTTTTAGACCTTGTTTTTATTTCATTCTCGGAGACAACATAAAATATTACAGTAGAATATAAATCAAAGAAAGTTGAAAATCAAACTAAAATTGAAGAAATTAATGCTACTATTCTTAAAGATATTGACAAAGATATTGAATTAGCTCAATTGTTAGCATATACCACTAAGCCTTTAGTTTCACAGTTATATTCCACCATAATACCGACTGTAGATTCATCTCTATATGCTGCTACATCATATATAGCTTCCAATACCACCACATCTACAGATCCATTTATCCCTAGACTACATTTACAACCTAGAATTATATTTCCACCATCCACATCATCCACTATATCCACTAGCTCACCTTTTGATTTTTCAAACACAACATTCTTATTCCTTAGTAGTTCCACATATATTCCAGTTTAATTTCCCAGCACCTCAAGTACAGCTTTTAGTTCATCATCTACCACTTCCAGTTCAGCCCTAAGCACTAATACTTTACCTCCTAGCCAAGCTAAACTTCAAGCTATGGTTGCTAGGTATGCTCCCCTTGTCTTACCAGTACAGCTTCATGACATGCCTCAAGAATATCAGAGTAAGATACCATAGTTTGATGCCACTACCCATGATACAGCTCAACAACACATTACTAAAATTACAGACTTCTTTGAACCCCATGAGATTGATGATTTAGATGTTCAAATGAGGTTATTTGCACAAACATTAACAGGAGAAGTTAAGAAGTGGTTTAAAGGTCTTATTGTTGGTAATGTAACTGATCTAGCTGTATTTCATAGATTGTTTTTAAATAAATGGGAAAAGAAAAAGAATCCACTCCAGATATTTTCTGAATTTCATGCCATGAAAAGAGCTCCAAATGAGTCAGTCCAAGACTAATGCACTAGACATAACAAGGTTTACAATTCCATCCCTGCAGATCTTAAACCTACTCCTTATTCAATCCTACTCAAATTCCCTAATGGATTTGACACAAACATGGCTTATCATTTGAGGGAAAGAGATGCAGAAACCTTAGAAAGAATGCAAACAGATGTTGTTAGTGTAGAAGTAAAAATTTTAGCCAAAAAATCTAGACTAAGAAATGAGAGAAGAGTGACCATTAAAGAATAAACTTCCAATTCAGACACAAAAATAGACATGTTAGCTAAAAATTTAGAGGGAATGATGGATAGGCTAGATAATATAGAAAGAAGACCTCAATGAGATAATCAACAGCAATCAGAAATCCCAATTTTAGGAAAAACACAAATTCAGGAAAAGCAAAAGAAACAGCCCCAGACCAGACAATTAGGCCCCCCTTCCAAGAGAAATATACTGAAAGTTCTCAGAATAATGATGATGATGAGGATGCAATAAATCTAATGGGAACAGATGATAATAATACTATTTTTATGACTCAGGAAGATCAAAAATTATTTGAACTCCAACAACTCAAATTAGATTCAAGTGAATCCTTTGATCATAAAAAAGGTTATGATTATGCTATAAATGAAATGCACAGTAAATATAACCTTAGAAATAAGAAAAAAAATGAGTCTTCTACCAAGAAAACTTCCCAAACACAGAATAAGAAAATAGTAGAAGCTCCCAAAACAAAAGTTCTGCAAATTATCCCAAGGGAAAATAAGCAAAACTCTGGTTCTTCCCAAAGAATTTCTAGTCCTAAAAATACATCAAGCCCTAAGATTGTTGATATTACTGATGAAGTTAGTCAAGCTACAAAATATTCACATAAATTTGTTGCTGCAAAAGCTTCTAATTCTGTTAAACAACGAATTTAGACCATAAAATACCTTCTGTCGATCCTAAATCAGTAGATCCAAAAACTGCTACTTCAAAAACACCTGCTAATAATTCTAAGTCTAAAAGAGCATCTACTGCTTCACAAAAAATCCCTGAAAAGAAAATTAGGAGCAGTAAAACACAATAAACCCAAACAAATAATTTCAAACCAATTGAAAATGAAAACATAACTGTAGAAAAACAAGATAAACCAAGCCAAACTACAATTACCAAAGAAGAATTAATTCAAAACAGTAAATCTCAACCTTCATTTAATATAAAAACTGAAATTGCAAAGTTAAAAATACCAATTCCTTTGACATATTTGGTAAAACATGACTTGTATAAATCAAATATCACTGAAACACTAAATATGAATGATGGAGAAGATGCTATTAAATTGAATGATGATCAAAAAGAGTTTGATTTTTGGCCCATATGTGAATGGAAAACATGAAGATGGAGCAGTTCCTCCAATTTATATTAGTCTTACCATTTATGATCAAATTTTACAAAATGCAATGCTAGATTCAGGAGCTTCTCATAATATGATGCTCAAAGCCATAATGGAAACTCTGATTTTAGAAATCACAAGGCCCTACAAAGATTTGTTTTCATTTGATTCGAGTAAAGTTAAATGCCTAGGTTTAATCAAAGATTTGTGTGTAACACTAGTTCAATATCTTGGTAAGAGTATATTAATGGACATTATAGTAGTTGATATCCCACCTAAATATGGAATGTTACTATCTTGCTCATGGGGAGCAAAGTTACATGGATATCTACAATTGGACATGTCTTATGCTACTATATCAGTTTCTAGTCAGCCTAAGAAGTTATATAGGGAAACATTAATGAAGTACATGGTCAGCAGTGCAGAAAGATCTATAAATTACCCAATTTACTCTACACCAAATGACCTTGATTCTTTTATCTTATGTAACTCTGAAACTATTGAAATCCAAACTAAGCTAATAGAGAAAAATAAAACACCAAAAAATGATAATATCTTTCATGAATCTTTATGGAATTTAGACTTTGATGGTTCATTAAATAAGTTAGGAGTAGGAGCAGGAGTTTGGATAACCAACATGGAGACTAATCACTCAGAAGGCCATGCTTTTAGGCTCAATTTCAAATGTACTAATAATATGGCAGAGCATGAAACCCTAATTCTAGGACTCCAAATTATTAGGAACTCAGGAGGCAAAAGAATATTAATCATGGGTGTAGGAATTTACAGGGTAAGTTTCATAGATCAAAAACCAAAGGTCAACGCTCACAAACAGATCACAAATCAGTACACCAGTATAATCACGTGGTTAAAACCCTCAAAGAGGGAAACAGTCCATGCCCTGAGCCAATGCGGCCACTTCAGGGAATTTATTAATATAGAAAGAAAAGTTACATATGTTTCTCTCATAAACAGTTACCGGAAAAATGACCCTCCATGCTCTTTAAATAGAGATCATGGACCACACCAGGGGTAATAAGCCACGGATCAAGTGTCGTTAATACCGAGGTGAGAGATGACCAATGATCACTACAAATCACTACAAATCGTGACCGTCGGATTATAAGTTACAAATGTACATGGTAAAGAAACACACTTTACCTAACTCTACACTAGACTAAGTTATTCTTAACTATTTCTTATGTGTCATAATATCCTAACATCCCCCCTTAAGAACAACTTGGGATAGGATTGAAGGATTTACAAAGGTGACACAAAAGGAGCTATTTTCTATGTGTCGAAATATCCTAACATCCTCTCTTAAGAACAAATTGGGATAGGATTGAGGGGTTTACAAAAGTGACACAATAGGAGAAGGAGGGAGGCATTAGAGCCTATCCCCCCTTAATGACAACTTTCCTGAACTCCAAGCATGGATCGAAGTTTGGTAAACTTCGCTTCTGTGAGAGCCTTCGTAAATATATTGGCTACTTGATCATTGGTCGGACAATACTGCACTTCAAGAACACAATCATGAATGATATTTCTGATGAAGTCTATGTGGAGTTCAATGTGTTTCATACGAAGATTCTGAATTGGATCTCTACATAGCTAAATGGCACTCTGATTATCACACCAAAGTGTAGTTGGATGTTGCTAATGAAGACCAAATTCAAATAGGATCTAACGAAGCCACATGGCTTCCTTGCTCACTTCAACTGCACTACGATACTCTACTTCTACTGAAGAAAGGGAGATGGAACTTTTTTTCTTACAAGACCAAGTAATAGGTCCTGAACCAAGAGTGAATACATATCTTGCAGTGGACTTCAAATCATCAGGGTCACCAGCCTATTCAGAATTAGTGAAACCAATCAACAAGGGAGATGCTCCGACATTGTAATGAATCCCGAACTGAACTGTACCTCGAATATATCGAAGTATTATTTTAGCTGCTTTCTAGTGACTTTCATGAGGTTGGTGCATAAACCGAGCAACAAGACCAATGAAAAAGGAAAGGTCAGGACGGGTATGGGTTAGATACAAAAGTTTACCAACAAGTTGACGCTATAAGGTAGCACAACTTCAGGGGTAGTACAGTTGACTGAAATTTTGACTCCAGAATGAAAGGGAGAAGGGGCAGGCTTACAGTTTTCCATGTGAAAGTAGTGTAGAAGATCACAAGCATACTTGGACTGAGAGCGGGTAATGCCTTCCTTGGATTGCAAGACTTGAAGACCAAGGAAATAATGCAAGTGTCCTAAGTCTGTCATTTCAAACTTATTTTTGAGGCTAGAATTCACATGGTTTATATGGTTTGGATCACTACCAGTAAGGATAAGATCATCTACATAAAAAACTAGTATGGTGAAGGAATTACCCACTTTCTTGGTGTAGACAATGTTGTCAGAATGACACCTAGAAAAGCCATTATCTAAGAGAAATCTATCCATTTCGGCATACCAAGCCCGAGGAGCTTGTTTGAGACCATAGAGAGACTTCCTAAGGTGACATACAAGGTTGGAGTCTTTTTGGATAAAGCCAGGGGGTTTTTCCATGTAGATTTATTTATGAAAATATCCATGTAAGAAGGCGGATTTAACATCCATCTGATGGACTTCCCATTTAAAGGAGGTAGCAAGGGAAAGAACAAGGTGGATAGAATTAATTTTGGCATCAGGGGAGAAGGTTTCGGTATAGTCAATGCCTTCAACTTGTGAAAATCCTTTAGCAACAAGACGAGCTTTATGTCTATCCACTTTTCCATCTAGTCCAAACTTGGTTTTGTAAACCCATCTGCATCTGACAAGTTTTCTTCCTTCTGGAAGAGGAACAAGATCCCAAGTATTGTTTGCCAATAAGGAACGACACTCTTCATTCATAGCTTCATCGCAATTTGGATGACTGGAGGCTTCTTCAAAGGTTTCTGGATCAAGTTTTTCTGGAACTTGAGCTAATAAGGAAGAGGCTCTTTCGAACTGAGAACGTGTACGTCGTCGACCGGCAGGGTCACTTGCAAGAGAACCTGCTACATCCCGAGTAGAGCGGACCCATCTTGGAAGCGGTGGAGTATAAGGAAGAATTTCACAAGCTGGAGGAGGATTTTCATCCTCGCTGTCATCATCTGAACTAGAAGGAATGCTATTAAAAATAGAAGAGAGAGAGAGAGGTGGCACATATGCCGAATCAAGCTCGCAGGCCAAAGGTGGCACACTTGTCGAACTAGGCTCGTAGGCCGATATATTTTCATCAAATTTTACATCTCTTCTAATGATAATATTTTTGGATTTTGTTTGAAGAAGTCTATATCCTTTGACATCTTCAGAATATCCAACAAAAATACATTTTTCACTCATAGGTTCTAAGGCTTTATGTTTCGCATCTGGAATATGGGCCCAAGCATCACTTCCAAAAACACGAAAGTGACTTACATCTGGTTTGATTGAGCTTCAAGCTTCTTATGGAGTTATATTCTTTAAAACCTTAGTAGGAGTGCGATTTACTATGTAATTTGCATAGTTAATTGCTTCTGCCCAAAAATTGAGACTAAGTCCTTTAGATTGAAGCATACAATTAGCCATTTCTTTTAAGGTGCGATTCTTCCTTTCAGCTACACCATTTTGTTGTGGAGTATATGGAACAATATGTTGCAATTGAATGCCATGCTCAGTGCAAAAGTTGATAAATTTGTTGTTAACATGTTCTCCGCCATTGTCTGATCTTAACTTAAGAATTTGATGTCTAGATTGTTTCTCAACAAAGGCCTTAAAGGCCAAGAACATGTTAAAAATTTCACTCTTGAGTTTTAAGAAATATACCCAAGTGCGTCTGGAAAAATCATCAATGAAAGTTAAGAAGTACTTGCAACTAGAGAAAGAAACAACAGGAAGTGGACCACATAAATCACTGTGCACAAGCTGCAAAGGCGCTGAAGCGTGCCAAGAGGCACGTTTGTCAAAACTATCCCAATGATGTTTTCCGAGTACACATCTGGAGCAAACACCATCTCGGCAAGATACCATAGGAAGGCCCGTCACCATATTTTCCTTACATAGAGTTTGGACAGAGCGATAGTTTAAGTGACCAAATTGCTCATGCCAAAGTTTGCTCATATCATCATTATGAGCAACAAAAACAGAGAGAAGAGATGATGACCCATTAGGGGAGTTTTGAGGTCTAGAATGGGCCTCCTAAGGAAATTATAAAATAATAGTGGAAATAATAAAATAATGTTATATTACATCATCAAATTTTGGAGGGAAAAAAGAAAAGTAAAAAGAATAAAAAATAACAAAATAATAAAACTATTTTTTCAACAAGTATTTTCAACTTATCTCCCTAAGTTTATACTCAAATTTCGAGAAGGAGTACTCGTTGGATGTAGAATTTAATTCTTCATCTAAGGAGTACCCATGTTGCATACTTTCGATAGACTCTGCTACACGGAAAATGATAAATACATTAAAAATGTGATTGCAATCACGTTTTTCATGTATTTATTACTTTTCCTGTAGCAGGGTCCATCAAAAGTATGTAACATGGGTACTCCTTGGATGAGGAATTAAATTATGCATCCAACAAGTACTCTCGCTCAAAATTTGAGTAAAAACTTAGGGAGATAAGTTGAAAATATGGGTTGAAAAAATAGTTTTATTATTTTATTATTTTTTATTCTTTTTACCTTTTTACTCCAAAAATTATGAATCATCCCCCATGGTTGACATCATCATCTTGAATCCTATTGGTTCTTATAAATTTTCTTTTGGTTGTACATTTTTCTTAGGAGGCCCATTTTAGACCTCAAAATTCCCCTAATGCATAGTTGTCAAACTTATACAACCTTGTGGAATCATCAGCAATGCCAATAGCTAAAATACGTTTAGTATCTTTGAGGTCCTTGATTACAACATCATGAGGTGAGAATTCTACTATTTTCCCTTCACCCGAATGAGTTATCTGATAAACAAATAGAAGGTTGCATGACAAGGTAGGAGCACATAGTACATCATTAAACTAACCATTATCTAGATGAATGGTTCCAAATCCTACAACACTAAGAGATCTATCATCACCAACATAAATATGTTTGGTGTTACAATCATTTAAAGAAGAAAACATGGATTTATTTTTAGCCATGTGGTAAGAAGCTCCAAAATCAATGAGCCACTCATGAGAAGGATAAGAAGAAGATACATTTAATGCATAACCAGATCTTGATGCTTGACAACCACAAGCAGAAATTGCCATGCCTGAAGATGAAGGTGAAGAGTGCTCCAAATTTATGTTGTGCTTCTTCATTGCTGCTTCTAAGGATTCCATATTCTTAAAACATTTGGACTCTATATGGCCATCCCGATTGTAAAAGTTGCAATGTCTTTCTGTATTCTTCCCTTTGTTTTGATTTTCCTTATTATTTTGGTGATTTTATTTTTCAGTTTGCGGCTTAAATTTCTTAAGGCCCTTGTTTGGTTTAGGACCATATTTTTTAGGATACTGCTTCTTGGGATTCTTTTGATATGGTTTTTGTTGGGCTGCTAAGGCTTTCTTAGAAGCGTTTCCAGCAGTGATAAGACCAAGGTGTAAAAGTTTTTCTTGTTCTCTTATCAAAGAATCAAAAAAGGCATCAAAAGAGGGATTCTTGTAGGTGGTTCCTGAAGAAATGATGGCTTTTCTAGTGGAATGGAAGGTGGAAAAAAATACAGAGTATGCAGGACCAAGCTTAGCAAGAATGCAATATATGAGGCTACCATCGTCCTTTTTGATCTTACAACCTTATAAAAGAATTTTGAGGGTCTTAAATTTGGACAAAAACTCTTCAATGGAAGAGAAATTATTGGGATCCAAAGTAAGCAACTCATTTTCAAGCTGGTGGGCCCGGATTTGATTTTGAAAGCCAAAAACAATTTTTAGCTTTTCCAAGGCCTCATCAGGGGTGTCAATGTCAAGGATATGAAATCAAAGATCTTGAGCAATGGACATTCCTATCAACCCTGGTGCTTGATCTTGTTTATTTTCCCATTTAGCAGCTTTATCATCATTGGAAGGTTTAGTTTCTTATCCTGTGGCTATTCTATAAAGCCCTTTACTTCTAAGTATATCTACCATGAGAGGTAGCCATTGGAAATAATTGGTGCTGTTAATAATAACTGGACATGCACTTTTTATTTAAAAAAAAAAAACTGAAGCTGAGAAAAACTGAAACTAACTGCTCCAATGGAAAGACCTCAAAAAATTAGGCCGTTTCAAAAAAACAACTAAAAAAATGGCTTCCAGATGAAGAAGTTATGCCTTTTGAAAAAGCTGAGTTGTAGATGCCAAATAGTTATGAGAATGGGATGAAGTGCGGTTTTTTTTTTTTTTTTATAATTCCGCCCCTTTGAACAATTTTTTTTTACAAAAGAAGCTTGAGAAGGAGACTTGAACCCAAGACCTCTCTTCTCATAAACTAACCCCTCACCAAGTGAGATAGTAAAAGGATCACATTATTGTATGAAAGGACACAGGGTTTTTTTTTTTTTACTCTTTGATATGCGTGCCTTTTCCTGCACAAAAAAAACACAAAAACCGAGCCAAAAAAAATAAAAAATGAAATTCAAAGCCTTACGGTAGAATGCTATATTTTCGATTAGCCTTACCGGAAACAATCATTTTTTTTCTATTTCTGATTTCCCGAGATCACACAAAGATGCGGGGAAAGAGAAAACGTAGCAAAAAAATCCCTTTTTCTTGTCTCTGATTTGCCGAGATTGCACGAAGCGCACTGTAAATATCATACACAGAGAAGAGGGTATAGATTCGGAAAATAAATAAAACCTTAATACCGAAAATAAACAGAAAAAAACCAAAATAAACAGAACTATTAACAAATATAACTGTAAAATAGATGCTTTATACCTCCATATCTAAACTGACATAACTAGGGTAGCCAGAAACCTTTTTGCATGAAACGAAAGGTGTTCCTCACTATAATAGATGCTCCGGACACAACCGAGCAGTTCTCCAAGCCCAAAAATGTTTAGAAACAGTAGATCTACAAAACGGCATTCCAATGCAGTCAAACCGGCTTTAGATTTTGATCAACAACGGACGCGGCCCTCAAAATAGCTCTGATACCATGTAGGAATTTATAGGGTAAGTTTCATAGATGAAGAACCAAAGGTCACTGCTCACAAACAGATCAAAAATCAGTACACCAGTATAATCACATGGTTAAAACCCTCAAAGAGGGAAACAATTCATGCCCTGAGCCAACGTGGCCACTTCAAGGAATTTATTAATATAGAAAGAAAAGTTACATATGTTTCTCTCATAAACGGTTACCGGATAAATGACCCTCCATGCTCTTTAAATAGAGATCATGGACCAATTGGGTGTTAAGCCACGGATCGAGTGTCGTTAATATCAAGGTGAGAGATAACCGTCGGATTATAAGTCACAAATGTACATGGTAAAGTAACACACTTTACCTAACTCTACACTAGACTAAGTTATTCTTAACTATTTCTTATGTATCGAAATATCTTAACAATGGGAGATTCAGAGTTGATCATAAAGTAAATAAATGGAGTATATTCTGTTTGCAATCCTAGATTAAGCCGATATCGAGATATTGTGCTAGATTTAACTGATGATTTATTGGAATGTAAATTTGCTGCTATACCTAGAAAACAAAATATACAAGCTCACCGTCTAGCAACCTTTGCTAGCACATGAAATTTACCATTCCAACCTAATCATAGATATACTACTGAAGTCAAGCATAGAAAAATTATTCCAGACAACCTAAAATATTGGCAAATTTTTTCTCAAGATGAATAGATTTACAAGTTTATGAACAATGAAGGTGAATTTTAGAACTGTAAGATAGACACAGACTGTACTATAGATCAAGATTTAGATTGTGAAATTGATTTAAATAACATATATGTAAATAAAGTAAAGTTTTCTAAACCAACTAGATTTAGTCAATCAGATATAGATAACTTAGAGAAAGTAGAGATTGAAGAAAATATTGATGATGAATCTGACATATTGAATCTTAAGGATAATTTCTTACCCAAAGGTTTAACTCCTTTAGATCTTTTTGACTCAAATGATGTAGCTAGAAAACCCAAAATGGAGCCAGTTATATCTGATATAGAAGAATGAAATATTGGTACAGATTTAAAACCCAAAATGATAAAACTTTCCAAAATCTTACCTTAACAAGAAAAGGAAAAATATATTGCTCTTTTAAAGGAATATCAAGATGTTTTTGCTTGGAGTTATGAGCATCTCAAATCCTATGATACCAACACAATTTAACATAAAATTCCAATAAAAGAAGATCAAAAACCCTTTAAACAAAATTTGAGAAGAATTAACCCTGTTTTATTGCCTTTGATAGAAAAAGAAGTGAAAAGAATGTATAATGCACAGATAATTGCACCAATCATATATTCTGATTGGGTTTCCAACCTAGTTCCAACAAGAAATGAAACATGAGAGATTAGATTATGTGTCGATTTTAGAAATATAAACAAAATATCCTTAAAGGATAATTACCCGTTACTAAAAATGGATCACATATTACAAAGGGTAGTTGGCTCTTCTAGGATTTCACTATTAGATGGTTTTTTAGGATACAACCAGATCTTAGTCCAAAAAGAAGACCAGGCCAAAGCAACTTTTACCACTCTTTGGGGAACTTTTATGTATGTAAAAATGCCTTTTAGTCTAATGAATGCAGGGGAAAACTTTCAAAGAGCTATGGAAATCACTTTTGTAAAGGAAATACATGATTTCTTAGTAATTTTCTTAGATGACATTACTGTGTTTTCTAAAACTGATAATGAACACTTAGATCATCTGAGACAAGTTTTTATTAAATGCAGGAAATTTGGCATCTCTTTAAACCCTAAGAAAAGTTTATTTGGATTAGAATAAGGTAAGTTACTTGGACACATAATTTCTAAAGAAGGAATTAGAATAGATCCTGCTAGGATAGAAGAATTCTTAACATCAATGCACCAAGAAACATCAAATAATTACAAGCCTTTCTAGGTAATATTAATTTTTTAAGAAGATTCATATCTAATTTAGTTGAGATAATTAGAGAACTAAACAACATGCTTAAAAAAGACTCAATTCTTAAATGGACTATTGAGGCCAAAGAGTCATTTGAATCCATCAAACAGACCTTAACTAAAATTCTGGTCCTAATAAGTCCCAACTTTAAGAAGGATTTCATAATTTTTTCATTTGCTTCAGAACACACCATAGCTGTAGTTTTATTGCAGAAAAATGACCAGGGATTTGAACAACCCATAGCTTTCTTTAGAAAAACCCTTAGAGATTCCCCCTAGAAGTAAAACATCATGGAGAAACAAGCCTTAGCTTTGGTAATGGCCATTAAATACTTCAGAGTTTATATTCTCTATTCTCACATCATTGCATATGTCCCAAATTATGTAGTAAAATAAATTATTACTCAGGATGGTCCTGATGGAAGAAGAGGTAAGTGGATTGCCACTATCTTAGAATATGACATAGAGATAAAACCCACAAAGCTCATCAAAGGTCAAGGATTAGCCAGACTTATGGCTGAATCTAATTGTAATGCCTTAGAAATAAATTTTATTGCCCAAGTAGATGATCAGGAAGAGATGACGACTCCAACGATCAGTGAAGCCTTTTTAGACTCACCTTGGTATACAAATATCATATTTGTACTACTAAACTTACAAGCTCCTCCTGGATTGTCAAGAACCAAAGCCAGATTTTTAAAACTAAAGACAGTATGATTTTGTATTTTAGACAATGTAGTTTTTTGGAGAGATCATAGTGGGATTTTATTAAATTGTTTATTAAAGGAAGAAGCTGAAAAAATACTTGAAGAATTTCATGTAGGTGACTGTGGAGGACATCTATACTGGAAAAATATTGTAGAAAAGATCCTGAGAGCTGGTTTTTACTGGCCTACTTTGTTTGCTGATGTCAAAAAGTTTGTGACTTCCTGTCACAAGTGCCAAAATTTTGAGGGTAAGAAAAAACTGTTACCCCTGCCTTAAAAGCCCATTTCAACTGAAATTCCATTTCAACAATGGGGTTTGTATTTTATTGGTTAAATCCACCCGCCATCTTCAGGCCAATATAAGTGGATTTTTACAGCCACTGACTATTTTACCAAGTGGATTGAAGCCATACCCTCCAGACAAGCCACAAATACTGTCATTACCTCCTTCGTAGAAAATAACATTCTTTCAAGGTTTGCATGTCCCCAAAAGATAATTACTGTTAATGCAACAACATTCAAATCCAAAAATATGATTGATTTTTACCATAAATACCATATTACCCTAGGCCACTCTACTGAATATTACCCTCATGGTAATGGCCTAGCTGAATTCTGAAATAAGAGTCTTGTAAACATCATTAAAAAATTACTGGAAGATAACAAAAAATCTTAGAACAAGAATTTAGTCAATGCCTTATGGGCAGATAGACTTACAACTAACTATGGAATGGATGCTATTTTTCCATCCTCCTTAGGAGTGCTAGTGATGAATATTATCCAAGAGTTACAGGTTGAAACAAATGACATTCAGAGAAGGATTAATCAAACTATTCACTTGCAGCAAACAAGAGAAGAAGTTTATATTAGATCCCAAGTTATCCAGGATAAAGTAAAGAATTTTTTTGATAAAAAGAGTAAAGAAGATGATTTTTAGATTGGAGACCAAGTGTTAAAGTGGGATTCCAGAAGAGAAGACAAAGGTAAACATGGAAAAATTGATTTTCTATGGAAAAGACCTTATGTGATTTATGGATATAGAGGTAATAATGCTTTCTTTTTGAAAGAAATGGATGGAATAGATCTGCAAGAAGGACCAGTAAATGGCAGAATGCTAAAGCACTACTATTCATCTGAGATAACCAATAGTTAGTCTCATTTACTTTTGATCATTGTAAATATACATTGAAGATTTTAGATTGGATTGGATGTTTTCCTAACAAAGTTGAAGCTCGAAGAGAAGGCCCTAAGATTTGAGAGGTAAAATATCATAAATATGAGTTATTGCAGAAATCATAAGATACTTATGGGATCATCACAGTCAAAGGTCAAAGGCTACTAGTCTTAAAGTTCTTGACATTTCACCAGGAAATGCCATCCCCATGTGGAGCCACTGTTAGGGTCCTATAATAATAGGTTCATAAATTTTGAATTGACTTTGATAGTCTTGTAAATATGTACATATCTTGCTTTCTGCAAGTTGTTTTCCCATATTTTGAAAAAATGAAAAATAATAAAAACCAAAAAGAGGGTAAAAAGTCCTAAAAGAAAGATCAAAGGACTTAGAAAAATAAACCCCAAAAGAAAAAGAGATAAAATAAGGCCTGAAAGTGAGCAAGTCCAAATGCCACTACTTTTACTTTTACTGCAAGAATAATGATTATTTGCAGAGTGTCAACAAATGCCATAATCCATGATCAGTTAAACAGTTTAATCTTAATTTTTCATGTTTTCAATTTCATGTTTTAGATAGAGAATAAAGATTTGTCAAAAATTTTAAAGTTGACATATCAGTAGATAGGTAGAGAATAATGAGGAGCTCAATAGTTTAATCTGAGCCTTTGGATGAAATAAGGTAGACCTAAATAGTTTTATGATTTGAAAGAAACATGTTTAAGGGATGAAAGCCTAAATGCACCGATGAAAATGAAGTAAAAATCTTAGAAATAAAGATGGGTAGGTAGAAATTAGTTTAGTAAGCATGTAATAAAGTATCATCGGGCAAAAATCACTAATTCCCCCTCCCCTACAATATTTAGTGTTCTAAACTATCAGTAAAAAAGGCTCAGAGCATTTCTCTGATTTTTTTTGGGACGATACCCAAGGCTCGATGATTGATTAGTTAAAAAATATTGAATTCCCACATTAGACCCATATTCATTAGCATTTACCCTTTATTCATAAATCCTAAACCCCCTTTTCCTAAGTTAAACCCATTTTTTACTTAGTAAAAGTGAAACCCTAAATAACCAACCTCATTCACTTTCAAAAATAATTCATAAACCCTAAAAATGCATTTATCCTAAGATAAAGTGTGAAGTAATACAACAAAGACAATCAATTATTTATTTTTGCACTTAGAGTTAACATGTATTTTGTTTTCATTTACATTATCCCCTCATTTCATATTAAATACTAACTTCTAATTTATTTTATTAAATCCCTAACTATTCCCACCCGTATATTATTAAAACCCTTTATTTTAAAAATAAACCCAAAAAACCCTCTATTTTAAAGTTTAGACCAAAGTTTAATATTCCACATGCACAATATAAAACCCTGCCCTACTATCCCATTGGTCTAAACCTATTATTAAGATAAATATCCAGCCCCCTATAGTGTTCAAACACATGTAAAAGGTTTGAAATACTATATAATAACACACACCCAAACATATTCGAAACATTTCTTAATGTTTTAATTGATTTTCTCATATAAAACTTACCCGCACATGTATTAGTTGAAACAATCCTAATGTTTTAATTAAAACGTACGTTATATTATTCCCGCTTGACCACATAAGTAAGTTTAGACTTTGATTAAACACTTATTTATTAAAGTCTAAAGTTTAACCTTGCTGCATATAACGACCTTGGTCCCACTCCCCAATCCTGATGCAACTCCCAATCAATCTGGGCTATTCGCATTTGAACCCCAGATCTGACGGATAGAAACCAATATCACATAGAAAAGTTGCGCGATCACCCCCATGAAAAACCTGTGTGAAATGGGTGGTTTCGTGATTTCCTCTCTCCTCCACACACCCATTTCTCATTAGATCGCATGGGTTTTCCCTGAAAACACTTACCGCCCAAATGCTGCGTGATAACCACTCCTGTTTTGATCCGTTGAACCCCAAAACCACCGCTCCCGCCTGATGTTACCATCATTCAATGCAGAGTTAATGTAACCAAAATTCCCAATAAACATATGAAAATACGTTTATTTCATATTCTTCTGCGTGTTAACCCTGCACGAGCCTCCCGACTGTTAAAAAAGCTTTTTTTCCGCCATTTTCGAGCCACAAAGCCTGCAAAACTCAACCAATAGCTGTTGAAGATAACTGAGGAGCTCTGCGTTGCTCTAGAAACTCCACAGAGGCTGTTCAACCATTCAAAGACTTCAGAAACTGTTTACAAAACCATACACTTGCACATAACAGGTTTTCTTCTTAAATTGGAACCTATTTTTAAGTTTTGAACGACCTTTTTTATCTTCCATTCAGAGATTTAGAATTAACAAAAGAAGCCTGCCAAAAAGCCCAAAAAACAGGCCAAACCTTGTCAAATTTTTTCCAGAAACCCTGTTTTACTATTGCACACTATTGTGAGAGAAAATTGTGAGTTTGTACAGTTTTATGACCTATTTCAAGCACCAAATCAAGCCAGAAAACCTCTGAAGGTATCCTAAGTCTCTGTGATCAATTTCAAAAGATTTTTTAGCCCAATTTCTCAGTAAAATACTTAGGAAACCCATGTTTCTTGCTTAAGACCAGTCAAAAGCTAGTAAATCCTCTTTGACAGACCTGATTTGAAATGAAAGCCCAAAGAAGAGACCATACTTTTCTTATTTCATTCAAGAAACTTTTGCCAAAAATAAAAATACTTCTGCAATTGTCTAAACTTGCAGAAAGTAGCCAAAATTCCTAAAAGGCAGAGTGCTAACAATCCTGAAAGTTCTAAAGTGACTAAACCAACCCCTGCCATGTCTTCTAAGACTACTATTGTTGTCAATCCTTTACAACCCCCTGTTGTAGATGTTGAACACATTCCACTAGCTGATATTGATTATAAAATAACATATCCTATTGTTGAATATAACCTGCTTGGTATTCATAACTGGAGCTATGAGAAGTCATTAGATAATGGATATTTTCTAATGGATATTATCTGTAATCTTTGATTATGCTGGTTATATTGCAGATAATATCCAGATTTGGGAATCCCACTTGCCCAAATATGTTGTCCAATTAACTCACCCATGAGAGGAAGTCATCAGATTATGTCAGAAGTATTATGTGCCTGATTAAAGAGTCATAATCAATGCCAATAAAGAAGTGCTTTTCACTATTATTGCTGAATCCCTCAATCAAATGTTACAGCTTTAGCCTGACCCCCAAGCAATCCCTTTATCCATAGAGGCCCTAACCAGCTGTACGTTGGCCTAGATTTTCCCAAGAGATTCATGATTTTCTAGACATTCATGCCCTCACATGTAGAAATTCATAAACTAAATCCCCCATATTCTACTGCCAAATTCCCAGAAGGTTCAAGACATGTGATTTCCATGCTTTCATTCATCCTGGGGTACTTTACTGATGAACACATTGATGAATCCATCTTGGGTTTCTTATTCACTTTTACCCCAAGTTAACCTCCATCTGTAATCTTTGATTATGCTGGTTATATTGCAAATAATATCGATGATCAATTGATCAAATTTCCAAATGAAGGAGTGTTCAGATACACTTACTTTCTCTTCCACATATTTTTATATTTTCAATCAGATAATTATCCAGTTACTCTTCAAAAGCTTGACATAGAGGGAAATCCTGTATCTGTTATTTTTTGGACTACATTGCTAAGGAAAGAGTGTGTAGATTTCACATATGCATACTTTTCAGAGTTATTCCTACATCCAGTGATCATAATGTTAACAAAAACATAGCAACCAAGGATAAATGAAGAAATGAAAAAGATATTGTAGTTGTTAGAGCAGAATAAGGTTGGTGACTAGTACTTATATGAAAATCATACTGAGATCAGAGTCTTTGGGTCAAACTTGTTACCTTACAAGTTACCCAAGCATGTTTCAATGAGAATATTTTCCTTAGATTATATCACGCAGATTCTAAATTCTGATTCTATAAATTTCATGGTAGCAAAGAATAAAGCTCAATTGATTTTGAATAAACAGATCTCCCAGATACTGATATAGGTTTGCCAGAGACAAATGTTACAACTACCATTATCAATGAACAAGCTAGTGAAAAACAGAATGAAGGACAAGTTGACGCTGAAAATACACATATGATAGAGAGACAACAGAGTATGGAAGCCTCTTCCTCACAGACATCTGAGGAGAAAGATCTGGTTATCAAAGAAAAATACAAATAGATCAAGTTTAAGAATGAAGAGATCAAGAACAATATTTATTCTCAATATCTCAAACAAGCACCAAGTGGTCAGAATAGACTTCTGTATTCATTTGATTATTCAAATCAAAAGCTAATCATGTCAATATTGTAGCCAACAGTAAAATCTCCCAAGACAGTGGCAGATTATAAAAAAGTTGATGTAGAAATCCCAACAGAAAAGATTCATGCTCTTGATCAGATTGAGTT
This sequence comes from Pinus albicaulis, assembly GCA_034641835.2. Taxonomy (NCBI): domain Eukaryota; kingdom Viridiplantae; phylum Streptophyta; class Pinopsida; order Pinales; family Pinaceae; genus Pinus; species Pinus albicaulis. The sequence goes on from CM076579.1 coordinate 531,957,104, forward strand.
CCATAGACAGACTTCAAAAATGTTGTACTCCACTGTTACAACTAAAGACATAAGTGCTCAGAAGCTCCAGAACACCATTTACAACATGCAAGATCAAAGGAAAATGGAAAAATCCTCATTATATGCTAAGGATCTCAGAATTAAATCCTTAGAAGAATTGGTAATTAAAGTGGGATATGACCCTGCAAATGTCAATGTAGAAGAATTGTTATTTAGGAAAAATAATGAGGACATTACAGCCTTGAGGAAATAGCTTAAAATTCCTCCAAGTGAACATCCCCAGACTAAAGAAATCATACAGGGACAAAATGATAAATATGACAAGATGAACATCATCTTTCAACTTACAGGAAATATTAAAGTGATGGAGATTCATATGGAGAAAATTTTCCATGAAAAGGAAACAGTGAAGGTAGCAGAGCCACCTACAGTTATCCCCATGGTCACTACAGTTGTGACTTCAAATCTAGCTGAATATTTGGCACCCAAAGTTCCACTGGCTACTGCAGTGCCAGTGACTTCATCTACAACATCAGCTGCTGAGTCATCCACAACAACATTTCATCCTACAGATGAGGCCAGTAAATTAGTGAAATCTATGGAATAAATGTCTCTAAAGACAAGTGAGATTAATAGGTTGACAAATATGGTAGAAAATCTTGAGAATTCAAACAAATTGGCTCAGATAAATGCAAAAAAACATCAGCAAAAGGCCATCAGACTAAGTGAAGAGTTGAAGAAACTACAAAAGGAGTTAACCATAAAGGAGAAAATATCATACATAAAAAAATACCTTTGGAACAATGTCATTGAAGCCATCCATGATGTGTGGCATTCAATTCAGATAATTTTTAAACAAAGGGAATTATTACTAACAGCCCAAGCAGAAATCCAAAAGACTCAAAGTGAACTAGCTGACAAACCAGGGCAAGATTTAAAGCTGATCACATTCCTTAACAACAAAAACAGACACGAGTTAGAAGAACTCAAGATTACTGATAGAACTGAAACTATCCTAGAAATTAGGAAAGTTATTACAAAGAATAATCTAATGAAGCAACTGGAAGAAAAGTGTGAGAATATGAATACTACCATAAGCATGTTTATGGTCAAGTTTACAAATTTGAGGCAAAAAGGACTGCCTGACATTATGGTTATTAATGATAAAATGATGCCTCAAAATGACTATGATAAGAAAATCAGAGAATTTGCAAAGGAACAGGTAAATAAACCACAAGGACAAGGCATTCCAACAGGAAAGGTCTTACTCAAAATTTTTGAAGACTTATTCTATTTATAACATGAAATCAAACACTTGTTTGTCATCAAGCCAACTTTTTCTAGATACATTGAAGCTGATGAAAACTTCAGGAAATTAAAAATGATACAAATTCCTAAAGATGAGGATTGACAGTCACTCACATATTTATTATGAAGGATAAAAAGATAGACAGATGAAAGAAGGAAAAAAGTGTTTGCTGATTTACAGTTAAAACATATTTTATACATCAATAAACAATTTTGACTATGGTTAAAGAGTATCCAATTTTAGGGAGTATCAGTGAATAAAGAGAATCAGAGAAAGAGTATCAGACAAGGCAGATCAAATGTCAAAATAAATTTAAAATATCTAAAGCTAGCAAGGAGGACACCAAGGCAACCAGCTGCACTCTTATCCTCAAAGAAGCTTCTATTTCTTTTGGATAGATATGACAGCTTGCTGATTTGTTAAGCAGCTGTCTCTATTTTATTGTAATGATATTTTTATTTCCCTTAGATAATTCCTAGAAGCATTCTAGAAATTTTTGTAAAACATTATGTATAAATACTTCATCTTTAGAAGTATTTTGTGTGGAATAAATTGCTGAAGATTTCTATAGTCATTTTTGTTGGACTTGAAGGTTTTTGTGTTCAAATTTCGAGTAACAGACTTGATCAGATTGACTAGCATCATATTTCAGGATTCATGTGATGAGCTATTTGGATTTAAGTATTTCCAACTTGTCATTGTTATCTTTCTTTGTTACATGCAATCCATTATGTGTTCTAAATTTGAATGAATGAATAGGAGGATTACTTTAGGATTTGTTAAAAGAACCCTGTCTTAACTGTTTGTCATTTCTATGTTTTCTGTTGATTTCTAGAGTAGGGAACCCTTAAATGCTCCCTCTTTCGTTTGACCTCTACCTACTACTTCCCTTTTCCAGATCAAATAACCCTTTAGTGCTCTTTATCCCGATCATATCACCTCACAAAAAAAAAATTCCAAGATCTTCAAGGGTTATCTATCTTTCCCTGAAAAAATTTGAATTTTTGGCCTTGATCCTAGTTTTGTCTACTTGAATTTTGACTCCTCAGCCCAATGGACAAATATATTTCCCACTATCCATCTCTTTTAGTGATTTTTCCCACCAAACCAATCAAACCAAAACCAATTGCACAATCATAACTAGCCTAATATCTTATAATCTAAACAAAGTTAAAACTTAAAGAGAGAGCCCTCTCTGAACCCTAGGAAGGATAGATTCTAGAGTTTAAAAGTAGGTTTGTGGTTACCTCGGTGAGTTCTTTCTTTAACCTTGAGAAATTACTGAGTGATAACAGGATCAATGCACCATTGAGTGTCGAAAGGTGTGTTGCAGAGGAACTAGACAGAAGCCCAGGTGCTCTACAATGCACGGTCTAGGGAACAAGGGTGAGTTGGGTGCAGTTGTGAATTTTCTTTGTGTTTTGTGCCCAAAATTTCTTCAATTTTCTACATGAAATGGATCCTAACTAAGCTTATGGTTTGATTATAGTCTTTGATAGGATCATAATGTTAATTACATGGCGAGAAAGAGAAGATGAAGAAAAAGATATGATTTCCCTAAACAATCCTGATAATGTGAGAGCCCTCAGATATTGGGGGTTACTCAAGTACATTAAATTATCAGGGATGAGGAAACATTTGGAACTATTACAGTTCTTGATTCGGTCATGGGATCCAACAGAGAAGGAATTTCACGTTGGGGACAATGTGCTCCCAATATTGGTCAATGATATTTATTTTTCTGACAGGTTTGTCGAGACGCGGTACCCCCATTTCCCTTGCAGGTTCTGTCCATGGAGGTGAGACAATGAGGGATTGAATTCAACAGTTTTTTTGTTTAGGTACAGAGCCTAACAAGGATGTAAAGATAAACATCAGGAATGTGCGTGATATTCCTTTGCGAACGATCCCGTTCACCATCGCAAAGCTAACTGGCAGCGTGACACTTCATGTTGTGAAAATATCATACATGCAATATGAATTTGAGTGTCTCGAGTCGACCTTGTTCAACTGGGCTGAAGCAGTACTCTCTTAGATGAAAGAAAAACTGACCAAAGTGAAAAGTGGTAAGATGGAGAATTTTAGCAATGGATCGATTCTGATCACTTTCATTCTAGAGTGAATTCCACTGATGCAACCACAACATGTAACACTGGGTGTCGCTCGTCCTAGGGATCCGCGAATGAAGTAGTGGGTAGATTTGATGGCTAGAAATGTTGGTCAATCATCTATCTAATTCTATAATGCATTCTTTACTTAGCTATGATGAAAACATATTGTCATAGAGGAACATCCATACACAGGGGTGGATTTTCGCGGAGACCCAGATTTGATGTTACCAGCAGGCACTCAATAGGGCTATAGGTAAAATTTTTTGACCTTTTTTTTTTGTTTTTTATGTTTCCAAGACTAAACTAAAGATGTTTTATGTATACAGATGTGGGTAGTGTTCGACCAGTGGGTCTTCCACAACAGGTGGATGAACCAGCAGAGAGGACTTTCGGCAGAGTAGTCCTTAGGGATTTGGATTTGATCGAGACTCTGGATGAGTTAAAACATCATGTAGAGGGGTTGACTCAAGGAATATTGGATATCTAGATCGAGGAGTTACTGATGAGGTTGCAGCGCCATACTATTGGTGTGCCTAGCCAATGGATGAGGTTATTGCGCATGATAGCTCAAGAAATTACCTACTATGATGAGAACCACTATATCTACTTAGGATATGATATGTCTGAATACATTTTGAGGTCATGTGACCAACGTGTCTTGGACACAAATTTTTGTAAACAATTCGATTATCTATCTATTTTACTTTTAGAGTTTTAGTATGGTTATGTGAAATCCTATTCAATTGTATGATGTGAATTGAAAAGTTGTATTTTACATATGTTTCAAATGTCTGTTTAACACGTAATTTGATAAAGAGTCACTGAGGGTGTTAAAGTTTCTAGAAATGTGTTGATATTAGATGTAAACAAAATTTCTTTCCAAAAGACAAACTCTAATGAACATGCGATGAATAGTTGGATTTCGGACAGTGTAAACACTAGTAAGATGTATTACGACAAGTTGTGAGTCCAACCTGATGATGATGTGGTGAATACAAAGTGAAATGGCATCAGAAAGGAGTTCGATCAATGCTCTATACTCAATGATATTTTTGGTGGATCGACCAATGCAAATCCCTTGGAAACTCAGTAACTCGCCACTTGGAGCGAAGACGACCCATGCTACAGAGGATAGATTTTGCGTACTATGACTAGCACCATCAGCATAACCAACAAATGGTTCCGAAGATTCCGACATCTGCAAAAAAAAATGAAAAGCAGATTACTAACCACATGAAAACTGTTGAAAGACACATTGTGACACACACGCAATCAAAGCATATATACAATATCATACAGTGTTTGCTACGCAGAATCAAGCATAGTAACGTTTGAGATACAAACCATTCCAAGGCTACGACAATGGAATCCCATCATAATCTACCAACTCATGGGCGCCCTTTTCTAGAACAAGCTTGAAAATATAGGGGCAATGCAATAATGGTTCAAATTTTCCTGTTCCTATCTTATCAACTTCTTGATCATAAAGCAAGAATAGGTCTCCTTCCGAGAAGGTGCGAGGCTTGACATTGCAGTCATATTGCACCTTGATTTGTCTCTTATGTGCTTCGATGGCCAATGCGGCTTCACGATACATTTAATTTAGATGGATGAGAACTAAAGACGTGCCTCTTCATCATAAGTGTCAGGTAGCAGGTCAATCGCGAGTTTCAACGATGGTATTTCACATTGAATCGGTAAGGTAGCTTCCAAACCGTAAACAAAATGAAAGGGATTAAATACGGTTGTGTTTCTCACTGAGGTTCGGTAAGCCCACAAAACCGAGTATAGGATTAAATGCTAGTTTCATTTATGAACCCCAATAATTCATTGAAGCACACGCTTAAGAATTTTTTTGATGGATTCAACTTGTCCATTAGCCTGCAGATAATAGGGGGTAGAACTATCATGTGAAAATCCTAACTTGGCAGTCAACTTAGTCATCATGTAGTTGCGAAAATGCTTTCCATGATATGTAACTATGGCTTGTGGTATACCAAATCGACTAAGCACATGGTTAAAGAAAAACAATGCATTTGTCTCACTTGTGTTGTTAAATGTAGGCATCGCCTCAGCCCACTTGGTAAAATAGTCGATGACGACAATAATATAGCCATGCCCCTTAGCCGAGTGAGGGTTACATGTCATGAAATCAATGCCCCATTTGGAAAAAGGTTCGACAACGATGATATGATGCATTGGTGTTGGAGGCACACATGTTTTATGATCAAATATATGGCAAGCATGAAAATTTATGACTGCGAGAATGCAATCGCGAAATATGGTAGGCCAGAAGTAACCAAAACAAAGAATATTTTGCACGGTAGCAAAACCAGACAAATTTCCACCACAGGTACAAGCATGGAAATCATTTAAAACTTTCTTGACCTCCTCATGAGTGAGGCACCTACATAAAATCGTGTCGATACAATGATGATAAATTGTATCGATAACGATCAGCTAATATTTGGCTTGGTATCGAATACGTCGTTGTTGCGAGTGAGAGGTATCGGGTCGAAAAATTTGGGTCTGGAGATAGATTAGAAAATATCCATACCATGGGTTAGATGATGCAATCAGAAACAAATACTCATAGGGAATGGATGGTTCTGACGTAAACTCAGTGCTACTCGAGGGAAGGTCGTAGATAAGCTCAACGAAAACCAAAGACTTATTTGACTTGGATTTAATGAATTCCAAATAAAATTCTTGAAAAATGACTATCCATTTTCAGTATCCCCCCCCCAGCAATTGACGTAACAAAATTTATGTCATAGGGTCGCAATCTGAAATGAAAATTGTCTTCTGGAGCAAAACATAGTGGCGAAAGCTTTGTACAACTTGAGCGGCTTCCAAAGCGAGCTTCTCAACATAAGTGTATTTAAATTCCATATCATTAAGATTGCAACTAAAATAATATATTGGATGTTCAATCCCATCTTCTTCTTAGAATAAAACCATGGCAATGGTTGTATTTGCAGTGGTGAGATATATGAAATAATTTCTCTCATAATTTGGGGGATACATTAATGATGCAGGGATTAGGGTATCTTTAAGAACACCAAAAGAAACTTTCACAACCTCATCTCAATGGAAGGGACTCCATTTTTTCAAGAGTCAAGTAAATCCTTTAGCCATTTTGACGTAATTGGGAATGAATCTTCTTAGAACGTTAGTCTTCCCTTGGAGTCTCTGTAACTGAAGTAGGTTGGAAGGCGCAGGAAAATCAAGAATGGCCTGGACTTTCAATGGATCAAGTCAAATTATGTCTTTCAACACGATGAAACCAAGTAAATGACCAGAACCAACACAAAACACACATTTGTGTGGATTGAGACGTATTTTTTAGTAACAAAATTGCAAAAATATGGCTCTCAAATGTACTGGGTGGTCAACCCATTTCCGTGAATGCGCAGGTAAGTCATCTAGATAAGGTTGAATAATGTGTTTGATATCATGGAAAGCATAATTCATTTCCCTCTGAAAGGTTTCCCCAATGTTCTTCAAACCAAATGGGATTTTTCGATAAGAGAATGTGCTCCAGGGACAGATAAAAGCTATTTTATATTGGTCTTCAGGGTAAATATTGATTTTATTGTAACCGAAAAAACCATCCATGAAGGAAAATATTTCACATTTGGAACATTCGTCAGTGATTTGGTCGATCAATGGAGTGGGATAGTTTTCCTCTGGACAAGCATGATTAAAATCTTGATAATCAACACACACTCTGATTGTCCCTTATTTATTCATGATAAGAAGAATTTTGGAAACCCAATCTATAAGTGGAACAGGGTAAATGAAACTAGCACGCAAAAGTTTTTCAACCTCTGCTTTAATGGGAGCAGCCTTCTTAGGATGAACATGACGGAGGCGTTGTTGTACCGGTTTGACATCAGGGTACATTTTAATCTTGTGCTCAACGGTACTGGAATCGATCCATGGCATTTCCTCATACAATCAAGCGAATACATCACAAAATTCATGGAAAAGAGAGCAGTGAGTGTCAAGTTCAGATGCAGAACAAGATGCGCCAACATGAATGTTTTAACTACACTAGGTTTGGTTGAAATATCGATAGAAATCGTTTCTTCGATATTTGATAGGTTTCTCTTAGAATCGACAACGTGGATAGGAATGGAATTCATAAATAAATCAACGACTGTGGGTGATATAGTTCAGTTTGACTATCTTCAATGTAATTTGGAAGATGGGATCAGTGATGAGAATATGCCCATGGTTATTCTTCCAGCATCATGGATTATATATTGCTCTCATCAGTTGAGACATGAAAAAGGGTCAGAATAAGTACCATAATTCAAAGAACGATCGGCCCAAATAGTCGGCGACAAAGGATCAGGATTGGTCGCTCAAGCCAAAAATATTGATTTCTTTGTAAGCTCGATTGGACTTAGTGGCATAGTTTCACCCAACCTATCTATTTCAGAATCATTGGGAATCTTCCATAAATCAAATGAAGTGGAAGATATCATATTGTAGGTTTCTATTTTTTTCATTTCCGCCGATGTCGCAAGTGACAATAATGAAAAGGTGCCCATTAGGGAAGAATCCTTAAAGAGTCCTACACCAATTTTATGAAGAGATGGCGGGGGTTCGTGAACGAATGAAATTCTTCTAGTTTCTTGGGAAATAGGGGCAAAGAAGGTGAGTTGATCGATTACTGTGATGCGGGGAAAGGCGATCATGAGAAAGTTAGTAGATACAACCGCAACCATAACATAAACCCACGGTCTTCCAAGTAAGATATTGTAGTTAAGGGGTCCTTCAACGACCTCAACTTCAATAGTAACAGTTTTTGCCCCTAGTTTGACTCTCAGGTTACTGACAATGCCACAAGACTATACGTACATCCGTCAAAAGCTTTCAACGTCATAGGTGAATGTGATAAACATGGTGAGCCAAGTGACTTGCAATAATTCATAGACATGATACAAGTAGATGCACCTTCATCAATAATAGTTCGATGAATGAGGTGATTCAAGACATTTACTTGGATAAAAATGATAATTTTGCTAGAAATTTTGGTACATAGCATGCATGGTTAAAGACTACAAGATTAGAGTCCGTCGGATCGATTCCACCAATTGCTGACAAAAAAGCGTGCTTTTGGGAGGGATAATTCTGAAGAACCTCAAGCGTCGAAATAGAAGAAGGTGACTGAGCCAGATCTTCAACTAAGTTATAATTTTGAGCTGCATGAGCTCGAGGGTTGAAAGTCTACTTAGGAACGAATCCATTTGGAGGCTTTATTGTTAACTCAGGAATAATAGGCGGTGGAATTGAATCAGAGGAAGTCAAAGTAGTAGGTTGATTTGTAGCCTGAATATTTGACGACGAAAGAGGATTATCGTAATTTATACTTCAAGTGGACACCAAAACATTAGTTTTGGGCTTAGTGGCGGATAACATAAGCACTTGTGAACTAGAAGTTGGATTCGTAGCAACCATATGTGTTTCTGGGTTCGGAAAAGGGCTTGTCAACACTGCATATGTGGGATAAGTCTTAAGAAGTTTCAAGACTTATGAGCAGTGAGGAAAGTATCACGTAAAATAATCCTCATTACATATCAAACAAGGGTAACGAGGTTTCCGAGAAGTACTAGATGTATCAGATGATTTTTCCTGCTGGGGTGAATTTTGTTTTTTCTTATCTTCCCCTTTCTTCATACTTTAGGTTTTCTTGTCAATTTTTCCCTTATCAGATGACACGGTATGTATTTCGGAAGAATATGCAAGTTCATATGCAATAGGGGTTTGATTAGACACAACAAGTGTGGAAATTGATGGTCGAATTGCTAACAGAACCAATCACACCGTCGCCAACATGCGAGTACTTACCAGATGGAGGAGGAGGAAGAGTAAAATTCCGTCGTGGTGCATTTGAAATATTTTCATAGAGCGTGCCAGAATGATTATAAATAAAATCCAGATACTGGGCATGAGAAATTACTTTCTCTTCAGTGAAAACACCTCCTTTGGCCATGTCCTCAGTGATAGATGGCAACAAGGACTTTATAAAACACTCAGTTAAAAACTGATCCGAAACAAAAGTTTTAACCATTCGACGATGTTGACGCCACTCATGTATGTGATCTGATATGTGAGTAGAAGTCATATGTTTAAATTTGGTCAAAAGTTACATTTCAGTTTCATATATGATGGGTAACTAGAAGTGGGTTAGAAAAGTAGTAGCTAAAGCCGTGAAGTTATCTAAAGAAGCTCGTGGTAATTCAATATATCACTTTGCAGTTGGACCAACGAGCGTTCACTAGAAAATACGAAGTCTAACATAATTATCATTCAAGGAGTTTGAGGAACACCATAAATGATAAGTCATAACATGTGTAGATGGATCTTCTCCAAAGTTTCCATTGAATTTCAGAATATCGGAGGGTAATTTATGAGGAATCACTGGCCACCAAGGTAAATAATGAATGGGACCATTAGTGAGCCAGTTTAAATCAGGTAACTCTAGTGTTGCAACAAACGATAACTGTCAGTTTAGATTGGGTTGTGCGTAACCAGGGTAAGATGGAATTTCCTGGGCAATAGGCTGTTGTGCACCAGCATAAGAAATATAATACTGGTGACCCTGATAGGGGTAAGTTCGTTGAACAAACCCTTGATAGGCATGTTGATTAAAACCTAGATAAGATTGGTGTTGACCAATCCAAACATAGGCTTGTTGACCAAGTCCAGGATAGGTTTGATACTGTTGGAATTGTTGTTGTGGCTGTGATAGAGGAGGAGGTTGTGGCTGCCATGGGATTTGATAATACAGTTGTTGCCCTCCAGAATTATAACCCAAACCAGAATAGGTTGGGCTAGGTTGTAAATAGACGGGACTAATATAAGTTTGTGACATCCCATACAAGGGTAAACTGGCCTATGGTTTTGAAATTCTTGATACAAACGGTTGTTGTAAATCATCCTAAGGAGGCGGAGTCTTGAGACCCGAAACTTGAGGGTAAAGGTTTGAAGGACCAACTTGAGAGGGCTGGGCTACAGCCATATGAGGTTGTAACTAGGGTAAGGAATTAATAATAGATGTAGTAGGTACGAACAGAACAGGTTGAACTTGTTGATATGAGTACACAACCGTTTGTAGTTGAACATGCAAGGTAGGCTGCCACTGACAAACAACCATTCCAACATAAAATTGACCTAAAAACGATGGAGTACTACCATATTGGGTAACCATGGGTTTAACCCTGGCATATGGAGTATAAGAAGTTTGAGCATACTTACCTTCATATGGTGGGAGTCTAGTGGAAACTGGATAAGATGGACTGTAATTAGATGTACCAACCTGATATTGAGCTGAAGATGTAAATAAAGAATCAGGTTGTTCAGTGCTCGTAAGAGAGGAAACAGATAAAATTCCAGATGATGACATGGGCGAAGTCCATGGACTAGAGGAAGCACTAGAGTTGGTTCCAGATAAAGAGTGGTAACTCGGTGGGACGGAAAGACCACCGTAAAGATGAGACTTAGGTGTCATATTAAACATCGAAGAGGTAGAAATAGTAGATGACATCACAACTGTAACAGATGGTATAGTCTATGATGTTGTCTCAGCCATGGTTAAACGACCGAGTAAATACCCTAAAGAATCTATGGGTACTTGAAACTGAGCAGTGTAGGTCAAAGGAGGAAAAGACGGGTAAAGATGAAGCCCTGACCCAAAATGAGTTGGATTTGTAGGGGGTATCTCTTCCTGAGGTTCTTCCTCAATTGAAATCAAACCAGGTGGAAGTCCTTCACCGTTAGGCCCGAGATAAATTGCAGGCGATTGACTCTGCGGTAAAGAGGAAGGCTTAATCATTATGGATGACTGAGGATGAGCTCGTTGATCATCTTTTGACACATGAAAAACTTCTTGTTGTTCAAATTCATGATTAAGATGTTCTGGTAAAAGAACGACAGTTTCTGGATTGACTTCCAGTTGAACAACTTCGTGTTCTGGATTTACCGTTTCACTGAATTCAACTTTAGTGTCCTCAGGTAACTGTGAGGTTCTGTCTCGATGGTAGTAGGTAAACTGAGATCAGTAGAAATGACTCGATACTCGGTACTCATAGGATCATATGACTCTGGTAAATTAGATGAAGATGAAGCACCAAAGGTTCCAGAGGTACCGGATTTAGTAGGATGAGCTTACCTTCGCCGACTAGGTGTAAATTCTGGTGGAAAAGGTGGTTTATTCGTAAAGGGGAAAGGGTTGATCCTCTTCCACGATTTCTTATTGATTTTATTACAAAAAATAAATAAACAAAAAAAATGTAATGCTAGGAAAAAGGATTACCAAGCAACTGTGAATTGCAATATACCGCCCCAATAAACCAAGGACTTACGTATGTGGAGGTAATCTCCCTGAATGCTGTGTTCAGTGTATCACAGTATACAAGGTGAACAACTTGATTACCTATGGATGGTAAGAAACCTAATGTTGTCCTCCCAAATATACTCGATGGTACGTGGAGGCCCAATACATGTTAGCGTTGTCTAATGCAAACTGCACAGTGAGAGCATCCCCATATACTTTTCATACTAGAACAACGCCCGATATACTCAAGGCACGTGAACGAGCTCCGATATACTTACGTACATGGGATGAGGTATCACACCCAGAATGTATCGCAGAAAATTAACGACAGCTACTATGTTTTACGATGTCGGAACATGTCTCTAGCCTAGACCTCTAAATGTTATCGTTAAATGAAAATTCTCCCTTAGGTTAATTGAGATAAATTTTAATTGATCTTGCTTATAAATTTTCCTTTTAGGTTCACCATGTGATGTATTTGAAATTCCTAGAATGCAACAAAGATGTTAAGAATTCGTTTAGATTCAATTTCGACAATGAAAAACTTAGCTACAAGGGATAGAGCAATCATATTGTAAGCAATCAACAATGAACACATCTAAATGAAAATTCCCTAACTATTCCTATGCAACACTCACAAACCCTATATGAAAATGCAAGTTTTTATTTTTTAATTTCTTTTAATTGTGAATGAATGAAAAAGAAACAAATATGCACAAACAATCAATCAATACTTTCCAGAGAAATGAAGACTAGTACAATAATTCCTCTTTATAAAATAAAGAACTAATCAAATGTAACTTTAAAATTTGGAGCTATTTTAACAATGAGAAAGAAAACAAGAAGAAATATTGAACAAACAGACACCCAAAGTAAGATAAAATAGCAGAAGAAATCTGGACTCTAGAGGCAATCAGACACTTGAAAAATCAGCGAACAAGACACTGAACTGGATGGGAAAAGACAAAAATATGATGAATTTTGGTTGGTCACAGGAGCAGCGCACCCCTGAGCGGGAGACATTGCACTGCAGAGCACTGTCTCTAAGCCAACAATGCTTTGCAGAGCACTGTGTCAAGAAAAACAGTGCGTTGGTGCCAGAGGAATCTCAAAAGAGGTAAGAAAACACACTTCTTTCACCAAAACACATTCAAATGACTGTAATGAAGCAAGTAAAGTCTACTAGAGGCTGAAAAAAAAGGATAAAACCATGAGGTACGATCAATCATTCCCCAGTATGGTCCCCAGTATGAAAATTAAACCTACAGATAGATAGTTTTCCCTAAGTGTGGTGGACACACTTAGAACAACAGATGAAAGACACTTGACATTTTCCTTAAGATAAACAGATAAGAGAAGAACACCTACTTGTGATCCTTCGCTATTATTCATCTCCCTTTTGTTTCTCCCATCGCTCCCAATCGGACTGAACTCATTTGATTGGTACCTGCAATTACTAACAGAAGATAAAAAATGACATAAAGGCATATGATCTATTCATATTAATTAAAATGAAGCGATTGCATTTGAAAATACATATATAAAAGCATGAAAACATGTATTGGGAAAAGAAAAAATATCTTTATTATAAGATATAAGGATAATTTACAACTAGTTGGATCGATTCGATGTCAACTCACTCCAGCTTCAGTCCATCCTCATCACATCAGAAACATTACTCCAATAGCATAAAATTACTTGCAAACAATACCTCAAAGAGCTATAATCTTACCGGCATAACACTACAAATTCAAGCTCCATTTGTACTATGATCAATGCTCAATTTATAGGAAATGAGGGTAGTTTGGCAATAATTTGTCATTGAATGGCTTTTCCATAAATGGATGAGGGAGTTTCCTTATTCAATGAGATAAAAGGATAAGTGATTTAATGGCTCCATGGTGTTCATATTCGAAGTTATCATATAACATGATAGCTAGAACCACTTCTAGAAGCCACTAGAAAGTGGGAAGATTCCCGGAATCATTTTAAAAATTCACTCAAAGTTGACCAACACACTATTAAGTGGGCCTAGGTGCTCTGCAACGCTGCTTTGCATGGGAGTAAGTGCTCTGCAAAGCACTTACTGCAGTCTAGGGGTGCGTTGGTGGCTCAATGAAGCATTTCAGATGGACTTCAAGCAGTGAAACTTTCATGGATAAAAACCAACAATGGGATGACTTGTTTAAGGCAAGTAGCTACTGGTTTAGAGTATGATAGACCCTGTTTTTACTAATCTAATTTTTGTGGTTAATGCCCAAATTGATCTGTAACACCCAAGGAATAAAAAATTTCCTTGAAATAATGAAATTTTCTTGGCCATATCATTCCAAAGGAAGGAGTCACAATAGATCCCAAGAGTATAAATTATTCGGTTAGTCAATTTTCCTAGAAAAAGAAAGAAATTCAAGCATTTTTAGGGAAAATTATTTTCTTAAGAAGGTTTATACCTAATTATGCAGAGATTGTAAAATATATTAATGATATGCTTAAATAGAATCATGAAGTTAAATGGAATGCACATGCTAGATTTTCCTATTCATAAATAAAAAAGGCACTTACAAAAGCACCAATATTGGTCAGTCCGAACTATTCAAAACCTTTCAGTATTTTTTATTTTGCATCATACAATACAATATCAGTAGTATTATTACATAAAAATGAAGATCATTACGAGTAGACAATTTATTTCTTTAGAAAAGTTATTCGAGATGCAGAACTAAAGTATGATATAATTAAAAAACAAACTTATGCTTTAGTTCAAGCCAGTGAACCACAACCCTTATAATATCCTTCAAGACTCGTGGGTCTTGATGAGCCATATGCCGAAATGAGTCACTCTCATATAGCCCACGCATAAGACCCTTGCTCGCACTAACTTGCATAAGACTCATGTTGACTCCTTGACTCACATACTACTCATATCAAACTTTTATGGTCCAGTATAAGATGAGAACATTTCCATTAATATAGGTCTTAGGTTTTGTATCTTGAATGTCCTATACTCTATTTCCTTTGAACAAATTGTCTGGTCAAATATTCTAATCTAGATTGGAGAATTATATTGTGTGTCATCTATATCGATGCTTTTAGAGTGAAAAAGTGGAGGAATCAACTCATAGCACCATTTTTACTAACGGGTCCCAGTTTCGAAAATTGGGGTTTAAAATCTTTTGAAAGCAGTTTGAGGTATCGAATGGAATTTTTTGGGGGGTAAAACTTTTCCTTTTAATTGCAACACCTTTTAGCATTATTATATAGACATATACCTTTCCAACAACACTGGAATCACCTCAATCAAAATCGATATGCACCTTCTTGTTTTGAACACCATGATTCAGGAGAATGCCACATTATCCCCCATTATTCATGGAAATAGAGCTAGGAATGTGATCATGATGAAGAAGAATATAGAAGAGTCCATATTATAAATCTAGTTAAGAGTTGAAGGAGTCAAAGTTAACCACTAGTAGGCTATTGAGTTGTGTTATAATTGGGCCACTATGAAGAAAATGGGTTCCATTATATTCAAGCATTTTGTTCCATAGATGAGCAGAGTAGTCGAGAGTGGATAGTAAGAGAGAAAACAAAGAGGTTTTATGGACTGTAGCAGTCCATAGGCCACGAGCCTCACTTATTCGTACTGACATCAATTTCCCATTCAGAGGTAGAAAGCAGAGCAAACTCACCTTCTAGATGAATTTTTCTCCTGAAAGGGTTTCCCAGGTTATATTGTCTGTGTCGTTTGTGAGTTTTATTTCCATATTCTCTATTTTATACATAATTATAGTTTGCATACATATACAATAAGAAATAATTAACTGATATGAAAATTCAAGGAGAAATAATCCTCATAGTGTAGATTTCAATTTTTCTAATATATTTTAGTAGATCTATTTTGACAAATTGTCCAGTGGAATATCCATGACAATTTACAAATCATATTCCTTCATATTCGTTATCACAATGAGTTCAATCATCATCTTTGTTGAGTGTACCAATGTTTTTATCTAACTAAGTAAACATTGTATTTGGATTCTTTTGATGTTTTCCTACGTGAGTCTCTCTCTTTGGTTGGTTGTGTTTATTTCCCACCTTGGTTAAAGTGGCTGTAATAATATAATAATATTTTTTTTTGTAAAGCATGACAACGTAACTTTTGATAGCTAGTGAAGAGTCACAGGGCCTCCACACTATTTCCATACTACAACAATAATTCACATCTTTGGTGTTTTCTTATAGAACAACATGGGGTGGAATGGCTCATCCCTAAGTTATGATTCACTTTTAGGAAATTTTCTTGATTCATGTGGTGCTTCAACCTACCAACCTCCTCTATTTTCTCTTGCATGATCATGGTTCCTTTTGATAGATTGTGGAGTATATATATATATATATATATATATATATATATATATATATATATATATATATATATATTCCATCTTTTTTTCTTGATTATTCCAAGCTATGGTTCAAGGTAGGTTTTGTTTCCAATTTCAAAGGCATAATATGATGTGCAAGGTAGTTATGGAACATGGTTTCCTCTAATGGTTCTTCCTTCCACAGTGTTGCTTTCGTGGTTACTTTGGAAGTGTTTTCGCTTTGCTAGGTGAGTGATAGGTATTTTAACCCCTTGGATCTCGCTTTGGCGGACATATATGGCTCACTTTGGGTGAATGCTTGACCTTAATGAATGTTGGCATGACATCCTTACTAGGAGGTTTTTGCTATGATTGGGATGTTGACCGACCCACCGGGTGCACATAATGGAGAATTTATTATTAGGAGTCAAAGAATCTGACCCCGTAGAAAATCTCTAACATAGCTTTGATACCATGATAAATTATATAGAAACTCTATACTAATGGATTCAATCCGATCATGTAATGTGCTAAACAAGATACTGAATCCTTCTACTATAGTGGAATAAAAACACGATCGCTCAATCACAGTAAGAGAAAGAAAATAAATCACACAAAACAAGATGTATCTCGGGAAAGCACCTCGAAAACTCCTCTATCATATATTGTACATAGTCAAAGAATCATGAAACAATACAATGCTTTATCACAGAAAAATCTTGCACTTATCGATCATCTCACTGATCCCGCTCAAAACTTACTAGCAATTCTTGGCAAAATTGACCAACACTTATCTAATTGCTTGCTTGCCTTGCTCATTAAATCCCTAGGAAATTAATCCCTATTAAATAGGATAATCAACCTTCCTTCACTGCGCAATCCTATGGAGCCTTCCTAGACTTTATAATTGCTGGGAATTTGCTAATAATACAACTGATAATTTACTTCCTTTTGACCTCTGTCCCAATTGGGTCATCATCGTAATTGACATGCATGCAACTATTAATAGTGAATCATCGGTACATTGATAGATCACTACTTGTGAATTAAATATAATTTAATTCACTTGACCTCTCACTAGCTCATCACTCGTTAGAACTAGTTAAATTTTTCGCCAATTTGAGTTAATTTCACTCGCAATTAATAATGCACAAAACCCCCAAAATAATAGAATCACTCTACATGCCTCACCTTTGACCCTCAACTAGAAATTCTGAGCTAACTCATCTTTCTAACGTAGTTAATCGATACAAGTTGTTATGAGATGAAATTAAATTTTACATTCAATTTAATTAAGGGATAATTAAATCAAAAGCCTCACATGGTAGCCATTTCCGGGTGCCATTTTCCGGATGCCACCACTCATTATTGTTACAAATTTCAACACTCCCTCTCAACAAAAAAGGAAATAATCTATCATGATCCGGTACCTTTGGAATGTTCTTCGCATGCAACAATTCTCTAGTGTTGTTTTCACAACTCTCCCCGAAACCAATAGCCTCTAAACTCACGGTATATCCCCACTGGATCCTACTACATACTCTTCGGATCTCTATCGTTTGTGAAATCTACATCAATGCACTCTACCCGCCGCCAACTCGATCCGCCTTATTCGACACTCCTCACGATTTATGTCACCGACATCATCGCATCAATATAAATGATCCTTCCTCGTTGTATTGTGGGCTCCTTGTAGCAGGTTTTATCCATGAGACACACCATCTCAATGGACCTTGCCCCGAATTTATTCTTGGGATCATATCTCGCACATCGCCACCTCACAACTAGGAGGTATAGTTGCACTCCCTCGCCTTTTCGGCTCGAAATTTCCCCTCTCCGGGTCTTTTCTGAGTGGACTCTTCCAATCGCCTCCTCTCTGCTTCTCCAATTGTGAATGCTCCACAACCTTCCGAGATTGCTTCGAGGCATGTTGAGAGATAATTGCTCTCTCTCAACCACACCAAGCCATTAACTTTGCTTTTCTCCTCAAAGCCTCATGCATCCTCAACCTAAGAGCATACATGTTCTTGACTCTTGAACCAATCTTCTTCACATGTCCCGTGTCTATGTGTTTAAGGAACACATTTCCTTTTCTAAAAATCAACTCGTAACCACGATCTTCCAATACCGCTACACAGACAAGATTCTTCCTTAGGCCCGAACCTATAAAAAACATCTCTAGTTTGAGAGGGGAGCCAACTCCCTTTTAAAGGTAAACGTACCTATGTTCGTCACACTATACCTCCCGTCATCTCCAAAATCTATGTTCTGCTGGAGGTCCTTCTCCTCCAAGTCACTAAGAGATATCTATTCTCGTCATATGGAATGAGACACTTGTCTAGATACAACATGCATCCCATTACGGTTGTTGGCCATGCATGCAATGAGAGTAAAACAGCTTGTCTGTGAAGCCAATGCTTCACCTTTGCAACCGCATCCTTCTTATTTTCCGTTATGTGACAATTCGAAGCATAGTGCCATGCTTGTGACAATGAAATGATACGATCTGGACAAGACTCTCTTGCCCTCTTTGCCTTGGGATTTATTTCCCTGGCCTTCTTCTTTTCCCACTAATGCACATCTTCTTCAGTTGTATTGGAGGTCATCTCTAGTGCTCCGCCTTATCTCTTCTATTACCAGTCCGACCATGTTTCTCCCATTTGGTAACTTCTCCTCCCATTCAAAGTCCCGTAACTATGCCATCTCTTGGGAAGGCCTAGAAATGCTAGGATCACCAAGTCATCATCTGTGGTCACACCAACACTTCCAAGCACATATCGACATTGAGTGAACTTCGTAAGTATGTTGGTACCGTCTCTCCCTCCTCCTTATTGATCTTTCTCGAGCTTGTCCTTCTCGCCAACTTCCCTTTGGTTTTGGAAACCGTCAAGGCCTTCCACATAGCATATGGAGTCGCCTTCCTATGGAGACTCGAGAGACAATATGATCTCAAAATCCTCTAACAAGATCCTTCTCGCCTTTGCTACCTTCTTCCTGCCATGCATCAAGAAGTTGGGCATCAAGGGCTTGAGAATATCAAAATCTATGAATTCCTTCAACTTTGTCCTCCAAAAGCTTCCATCCCGTCCTTCCATGCAATATAATTCGAACTTCCCTCGAGTGCATTAATCTCAAGCCATTGAAAGACATCTTGATCCACTTCTAGCTCCAAAGAAATATCTGCGCAAATTTGAATATTTTTCAACACAAAATCTATTTCTTCTCCACTATTGTGATTCTGGCTCTCGATACCATACATATGATACCATGTAGGAATTATATAGAAACTCTATACTAATGATTCAATCTGATCATGTAATGTACTAAAACAATATATTGAATCCTTCTACTATATTTGCGAAATATAAAACACGATCGCTCAATCACACAGCACAAGATGTATTTGGGGAAAGCACCGCTCAAAACCTCTCTATCATATATTGTACATAGTCAAAGAATCATGAAAAAATACAATGCTTTCTCACACCAAGAAAATCCCGCACTCGACCGATCATCTCACATAATCACGCTCAAAACTAACTAGCAATTCTCGTGAAAAATTGACCAACAATTAGCCAATTCTCACCCCCTAGCCCAACCTTGCTCATGCAATCCATAGGAAATTAATGCCTATTAAATATTATAATCAACCTTCCTTGGATCGCGCAATCCTTGAATCCCTATGGAGCCTTCCTCTCGACTTTATAATTGCATTATAGCAATTCGCTAATAATACAATTGATAGTTTACTTCCCTTTAACCTCCGTCTCCGTGGGTAGTCATCATAATTGACATGCATGCAACTATTAATAGTGAATCATCATTTACTTCGATATATTACTACTTGTGAATTAAATATAATTTAATTCACTTGACCTCTCACTAGCTCATCACTCGCTAGAACTAGTTAAACCGATTTTAACTCAATTAATTTGAGTTAACCGATTACACTCACACCACACTATTGCTAAAATACACCTTGATCCCGAAAATAATAGAATCACTCTACATGCCTCACCTTGACCCTCAACTTGAAATTTCGATCTAACTCGGCTTTTTGACTTAGTTAGCGATACAAGTTGTTATGAGATGAAATTACACTTAATTTCAATTTAATTATGGGATAATTAAATCAAAAGCCTCACATGGTAGCCATTTTTGAAGTGCTGTTTTTTGATTTTGTTTATGGATGCCAATTTCATCGTTTCTTGTTGCAAATTTCAACACTACCTAGGAGGAAAATTGGCACTTGGAGGAGGGTAATTAGCCCTCTCGGAGCTTGGGAACATATGATATACCCTTAAGAGGTTGAACACTTGAAAGTTGATTTGAGGAAAATTGGTTTAATGAGCATACTTCATGGAGAGTTTGGTGATGGACTTGAACACATACAATTGAGGAGGAACATTGGGGATTTGTGATCACATGAGAGTCGCATTGGGAAGTTGGAGGGCATCGACACATATATAGAGGAAGAGTAATTTTCATGAGGACACTTGGATAATGGACCATACCGGAAGAGAGGGTGATGGATAAACATCCGATTAGAGATTGAAACCCACATTTACGTAATATACATATTAGATGAAGTTGAGCTTAATTAACTCCTAAGTGCCTAAATATTCGAACCCAATAGGGAAATATAAATCATAATCTTGTCACTCAAGTATGTTAATAATATCTCTATAAAAATATTTTCTCGTTCAATTTGGAATCCATTTTCACTACTTATTGGCAATGTTGAATGGAAAATTAATTAAAATTTGACTAATTGAGCAATTTGGAGGTATGAAGTATCTCATTAACATCTTTCGTGTGAATATGTAAGGAAAGGTCGTTCATAAATAATAAATACGCTTTAATTTGAAATGATAGCTAATATCAATGGAAAGCATGCCTTATTCATTACAATAGTGAATTGTGGTCATGTAAAGAATGTGTTGGTCATAATAATTTAATACATATAAAAAAAGGTAGAGGGAATTTAATGGATGTAGGATATCATATATTGGTGTGGGATAATTTTCAGGACCGTTTGCACCCGCATACAAAATGAGTGGTTAAATACAAAAATTCTAAGTATGGATCTTTGTGGGTTGCTTGAGTTGTGTGGAAGAAGGTCATCTGTGCTTCATAATGTAAGGGAGATGAGTGAGAAAACATATCTTGAAAATCACATTGACATGGTGCATTTTTTAGTGTTGTTGATCTAGGTGATATTGGTGGCCACCCAACTATTCCACTTGGACCCCCACCATTGTTTCTTTATTTTCCTTAATTATAGCACAATTTACTAATTTTGGTTTTTCGGGTCATGAACATCTAAAGCCGTTTTTAGGCAGAAATGACGTTTTTTGGAAATTCAGAAAAAACTTGTAACTTCAATAAAAGTTGTAGTTGAAAGTTGTAATCCTAATAGATATTTCTAATGAGGTATCGTACGTGGGTCAAACTAATTTCGTATGCTAAACACAAATTTACGACTCCTCGGGAGTTGATGTACCAATTTACCTACCCCAATGGGGCCCACAAAATTTGGTACTTCATCTCCTAGGATTAACTCTTTTGATGTTTAGGTTTTTCCATTTTTTCTCAATGATAAATAGGCCTTCGAACCTCATTGTAACATAGTTCATAAGGCATGTAGTTGCCGCATCTCTTCTTGGAGATAAGCTACCATTGCTCCTAGCTTGTGTTTATTTCATCATTAAACAAATTTCAATACTTTGTTATTAATGAATTGAATTTTGTTTTCGTTGTATATCTATGTTTATGTTCATATATGTATTTAATTCCATTCCTTCATAAATTTGGATTAGTTGTGGGGTGAAAAATGAAGAACGTGAGACACATGGCAGATAGGAAAAGAGAAAATGCAACCCACATACACAAAACAAATGAATAATTATCATAAATGCTTTAGTTATGAATTATGATAGACAATTGGGTAAAAATAAGACCGCAACCTACATATGCAAAAAAATGTTAGCGTTGAGAGAAGAAGACTACTAGTTTTAGTATATGGTTAAGAATGACAAAAAAATATTAATCATGAATGTCGGTCAATAGGTGTGAAGCATAGAGAGAACCAAGAAAAATAGGGAAAATCAAAATAACAGGGAGTCACAAGTGACAACTGAAATGAAAGCACTTACTAGAAACCCATCATATTTGAAACCTTAAAAATGGTGCTCACCACCACCATGACTAAATCTTAGGTTCAGATTCCCAAGTGAAAATATGCTCTATTATGGGAGCGACACCCTTAATGGGGAAGCTATCATGATTTTCCACCCTATGTGGGGGAAATTATCTATGATTTTCAAGAGAAAATTTTGGGAAACTAATTATGATTTTCCAAGAAAAAATTTGGGTATTATAACCACCTAAGGAAAGAAATTAGCTCGTTCATCTTTCAGTGAAGTGAGGTTGCTAGTATTATACTCCTAACGTACAATATATACCACTTAATAGTGACATATAATTAGTCTATTCCAAACCTTAAGCATGTCAACTTAGGAGAGTTGAAATTTGATAGGAGGATAAAAAAACTATTCCAACCAACTACCCAAACTAATCTCATTTGACAGAAACTTCTTAATAATATTAATAATATTGATATATTTCTTTTAAAACAATAACCACAAATAAGTTAATGTTTTGAGTCCTAGGCTTGTAACCTAGTCTTGTTATACATCTTAGGCCATGTACTAAATAGATTACATACTTATTCTAGGATTATTATGGAGTAGTCCTTATTATTCCATTTGTAAATTCTCCAAAAACTATCTAGAAAAGAAAATTGATTTTACATAACAAAGTTTTAAGTATAGGGAGGCCTATCTTTTGCATTGCTTTTGTTAACATAGAGCTCTCCTTTTATGCCTTCCATTTCTTTATAATCTCCTCCATCTATAATCTAATTCATGTTCAATCATTTGAAGAAGACACCTGAAGAGATTTGATGTTTTCCATTAATAATATTGATATTTTTAATGATGGCAATTATTACATTTGATTTATAAAAATTAACTTAATTTGAATAATAAAGCAAATTTATTTAAAAGTTTTAAATATTGTTAAGGCACTTATGTGGTGTAAATGTCACTTTGGGGTACCCTCCATGCTAAGGGTTGGTGTGGTCCAAGATAGGTGCCATCTCCGAGTGATTTTAACAACTTAAATACCCTAAATCACAATTCCTCAAACTATATGTTAATAATCTCAAAGCTCACATTACCTAAAAAATAAATAAATAAAAATAAACTTCAATTTAATCCCAAAAGTGTCATTTATAATAACCTTTATTCCCATTAACAAAATTTTTAAATTCAACATTACTAATAATTTTATGAATCGAAATACTAGGAACATAGCTATTTCCTGCTTTTAAAAATTTGAAAGATTTCTTAACATCATCAAGATTTATAAAAATGCGTATACTTAGTGAAATTATATGGTTTGTGTTGCATTTAGCTTCCAAAGTTTTAGGTTTAAACCATTTTGTAATTCTCCATAAATTTTGAGACATTTTTTTATAATCGAGTAAATTATTATTTTAAGTTACATTTTATATTTTGCATCAAAATTTATTGATAAAAATAATATTTTCAAAAAATAATAATATAATTTTGGGTAATATTTTATTATTTAAAATGTATTTTTAAATATATAGATAAATAAATTCAATATTATCAAAATAGTAATATTTTCATTTTATAAAACTATATAATTCAAATTTAAAAATATTAAAAAAAATTAGAAAATTATTTCTTAAAAAAAAAAAAAAAAAAAAAAACATTAAAAAAACAAAAGCAATAAAAAGGAAAACAAGGAAAAAATAAAAGAAAAGAAAATTCAATCATAACTATATGAATTATGAACATTCTGCTAGAATTTCATATTGTTAGACTAATTCTAGCATTAGTTTTACAGTTGGGAAATATGAATGACAGATATCTAAGATACTATATGCTTAATGCTAGCATTAGTTTTATATTTGGGAAATATCCTGAGGTCAAGGTCATGTGTATTAGGGGTTGG
The DNA here is from genome assembly GCA_034641835.2 of Pinus albicaulis. Taxonomy (NCBI): domain Eukaryota; kingdom Viridiplantae; phylum Streptophyta; class Pinopsida; order Pinales; family Pinaceae; genus Pinus; species Pinus albicaulis. The sequence goes on from CM076579.1 coordinate 531,981,278, forward strand.
CCCCCACTTCCCCCAATGGAAAACTTTACAAAAAATAAATCTAAATGGTGGACTATATGGTTAAGATCCAAGTGGTAGTGGAGACGATGGCGCGTGGTGTTGGCAGGGCAAAGGTCCTATGTTCGACCCCCGCCGGTCCTTCCGATCCATTGCAAATATTTTATTGCATTGTGAGGAGGCCACGTGGCGGCCCCAGGCTAAGCCATGTGTCCCCTCCTTATTGGCATTTCCGAAAACCAACAAAAAAATGCCGAAACACCATCATTCCGAAGCGACCAGATGCTGCCACTTGGTAGTCACACATTTGACAGAGGAAACTTGACCAAAATTAACCCTGCCTAGGCCATGTCAGTAGTATGAATTGCTGACTGGGTTCTCTGTCATCATTTTTTTTCCTATTTAGTAAAGTGAACAAATATCATTTCTGAAGCCATATACTAACTATACTAAGATTCCATTTCATGCCAAATGAGTTGTGTTGCCAAATGAGTTGTGTTGGATTCAAAACAACGAACACTACGTGGTCTTTTAGGTTTCACGTCATTCTGATAATTTTGATTTTTTAGCATAAATCTAAGCACTTGATCATTCCTCCCCACTGGAAGCCTTTTGGACTCCAAAATCTCTTTCATTACTGCACATGTGGATGAGGGTACAGTGCCCTCACCTTTCTAGACTCAATCCATTGGAATTTTCTTAAATTCAACAATTTGAGCTTTTCATAAAAACTAATCTTTTTCCTTGATTCTGGAGACCATGTCTTGTTGTTGTAGACACTGTCATGTTGCAATTTCCCAGAATTTGTAGAACAAAAATCTGTCCTAGAAGAAACAAACTTGTTCCCACCTCGGTCGTCAATCAAAGGAAACTTGAAAACTATCTCCCCTCGAACACAGTCGACATGGTGATTTTTAGCTTGTCTTGCCTTGTACTTGCGTCAAATTTTGGCCTAGTGTTTTCGCCATTTCCATGTACGGTTTTGAAACAAAAACAAAGTACTTGTGGAACTTATGCCTTCTTTGTCAATTTTTTTTGGCGCTTTCTCTTTGAACTTTGCACTCTCTTGCACTGACATCTTGTTTCCATCACTGCTCAACATTGATGTGGACTGCTACAAATATTTTTCATCTTGTTTATCTCTTTTCAAAGGAAACATGTTAGAGCCCTGAAAAATATTATTACAAACATTAGAAACTTTGATGAAATCATCTTTTTCATTTGATGCTTCTTTTTGAAAGGTCTCATTCAAAACATCATTGTGCTCGAACATTAACAAAGCCAAATTTTGACTTGCATTCACTATTCTCTTCATTTCTTCTACATGTATAACAAAAAAACTCCTCTTCTTCTTATGTGCTGTAACTATGTACTCAATTCCATCCTTGAACAAGTGGTACTTATTCTCATGGCGATGAAATACCGCCCTCCTATCATAAAGATAAGGACTTCCCAAAGAAATACCTAAAATATCAACTGAAACTACATCAAGTTCAACTTCGTCAAGACAGTTTTAATTGATTGCAAACCTTAGGATTCACTTCCTTGTTACCTGCAAGTTTGCATTCTTTCATATCCAACCTAAAGGATAAGGTATTGGATGTGTAACAATTTCTATATTTAACCTCTTAATTAAGTCTTCGGAAATCAAATTGGCTTGAGAACCACTATTAAATAGTGTGTCTATTTTGGTATGCTTTGAAACAAATCTAATATTAAAGAGTTCAATTCTTGTATTTTCATCTTGAGTTACATTAGAACAACTTGAATAACTAGTGTTTGCTATGTTCTTACCTTTCAAACCCACTGATGTAATCTTGGTTTCATCTCCTAAATATGAACCTAAGTCATGTCCAATGATGGCAGCTGTTTTCTCCTTCTCTTTGGTTTTAATTTTGTTTGGCTTCAACTCTAGATGGAGTTGCCAACAATGGTCTTCATCATGGCCATTTTTCGAACAATGTTTACATGTGAGTTTCTCTTTCTCTATTTTAATAGAACCATTTTTCTTTCCTCTTCCATTAAACTTACCCTTTCCTTTACCTTCATACTCAAGGAATCTAAACTTACCCTTTCCTTTACCTTCATACTCAAGGAAACCATCACTTTTCTCATTTGCACTATGTTTCCCTCTTGCTTCTAGATGTGTGGCTTGAACACAAACCTCATCTAAGTTTGTGATATTGAACATAAGAATATTATATCTAAGATAGTTGTGAAAACCCCCAATATACTTTAACAGATTTTCTTGAGAAGAAAAATTGACACCCAAAATTAGTGCTCTTCTCCTAAAATCTTGTGTATAATTTTGAACACTTTGTCCTTTTAGTTGTCTAAAATTATGCTAGCCCATAATGGATTTTTGCATGTAAGCTAGAGTGTAAAATTTCCTTTTAATGGAAACAATAAAATTATACCAAGACACTGAGAAATTACTGTGGTTTTTAATCTCATCTTGAGTCCTTTCTTCCCACCATACAAGTGATGCACCCTCCATTCTCAAGGAAGCTAATTGAATCTTCATCCGCTTGAAGGTTTTGAATTCTAAAATAAACCTCCAATTGAAGAATCCAATTATCCAACTCCTTTGTATTCACTTTTCCATTATACATCTGTAGCTCAAATTTGACATCAAGTTTAAGGGTGATTTACCAGTTCCTTTTGAAGTATGTGGATGAACAGATTGAAAGGTTGTGGTAGTGAAAGATGATGAAGAGGAAGGTGTAGATGGTGGAGTGGATGGCAGTTTCCTACCATCTCCATGGCCTCCTACTCCTGGAGAACCCTCTCCTCTTGGAGGCCTAGAACTTTCTCCTTGCATCCTTAAATTCCTCTCCTCATAGAGGACCTTTACCATCTTCGTCATATCAAAAGATTCCTTATTGAATGCTCTCTCATCTTTTGTCATGGTTGGTTCTCCTTCATGGGACATGCTTACTGAAGACTCAACTTCAACTTGAGGATGTGTTGTTGTTGAAGACTTTGGAAACCTTTCCCTTCTTCCTCTTGACCCAACTGCAGGGCTTTCAACTAGCTTCCATTCTCCTCTTTTGAGTTTTAACCTTGTAAGCATGACATAAACTTGCAAACAATTAGATCCCTTATTGCACAAAAAAAATAAAGCTCTGATACCCAAAATGATCTAAATAAGGTATGTTAGTATTTTTGTGCTAATTCACCTTTCATATTTTGAAACCAATGTCTTATATGTGCTTAAGGGTTCAAGTTCTATTGCAAGTGATTCAGTCTGATGAGTTATTTTTATGAAAAATTTAACATAAAAGAAAGATTGAATAGAATAAAATAAAATGACAATACATCACCATACAATACATCAACATAGGGATTTGATGAAGGAGTTCACCCCTCCTGGGCTACATCTCCTTGGTCTAGCTTCCATGGCTTTGGCCTCTATATTATGCTCAAATTTTCAAAATTATGTATTTACAATGATTTCTGCTCCTGAAACCTACACCAATGAGTTCAGAATGCCCAAAAATGGTGCCTTAGGATATTTGTGCTCCTGATTTGGTTGAAAAATGACTGAGTTACGACCTCTAACAATTTTTCCACAATTTTCTCCCCTAAATTTAGTTAACTGCCACTAATTCGGGCTAGTTGGCGCCAAAATAGAAACTCCGACGAAATTATCAGACCCAAAAAACTAATATGGTTTAATTTAATTAACCCACACTAAATTAATTAAGCGGGATTAGCGCTTAAAATCTGTGCTTATGGCTAATTCCAGATTATCATTGATTAATGGTGATTAAAGGTTAATTAATGTAGATGAATGGTTTAATATTCGTGCTTAGGGTTAAGTGCTTAGCGCCCTACCGGTGGTCTTGAGGTCGAGGTCATGTGCATTGGGGGCTGGCCCCCACTTCCCCCAATGGCGGATTTTACAAAAAATAAATTTAAATGGTGGACTATATGGTTAAGATCCAACCAGTAGCCGTAGACGGTGGCGCGTGGTGTTGGCGGCGCGGAGGTCCTGTGTTCAACCCCCGCCAGTCCTTCTAGTCCTTTGCAAATATTTTATTGCACTGTGAGGAGGGCATGAGGTGGCCCCAGGCTGAGCCACGTGTCCCATCCTTATTGGCCTTTCCAAAAACCAATAAAAAAATTCCAAAACACCATAATTTTGAACCAACTAGATGCTGCCACTTGGCAGTCACACTTTCGATGGAGGAAACTTGACCAAAATTGACCCTACCCAGTCAACATGCCATGTCAATAGTACAGACCGTAATGTTGACTGGGCTCCCTGTCATCATTTTTTTTCCTGTTTAGTAAAGTGAAAATAACTAATTTTTGAAGCCATACGGAGTCCATTTCACGTGAAACGAGTTGCATCGTATTTAGAATGACGAACACTACGTGATCGTCATGTTTCACGTCATTATGAGAACTTTAATATTTGAGTATAAATCTGAGCAACTCATCACAAATGTATCTTCTTGGGGTACTCAAATACCTCCGAAGCATATCGTCTCTATGATTATCTAGAGATGTGATATTTCTTGAATCTTCTAAGACTGATAATGTTGTTGAGCGGAAACTTGATCACTTGGATATATTCAGACAAGAAAATTATTTTCAAGAGTTTGATAATGAGATTCCACATATTGAAGGGGAGATCCCTATATTGTATCAATATGTGGAATCTCCTTCTAAAGCACTCTCTCTCCCAAATGAAGCTCCAACCACTAAACAATATGACACTTTGAGTCATGTGATTGAAAAAATAGGGAGGATAAATATTGATTCAAACCCCATCTCAATCAGGCGAGGCATCTTGGGCCATCTCATAAAGGTCCTCCAAAATGGATGACAAAGACACTTGAAAGTGTTTGTCCTGATGAGGTTGGAAAGACAAGAACAATAATCTCAACCAAGCATAATGGAGGTGATGTAGACGATCATGACTCACCTGTTGATATGGATGTTTCTTATGATTGTGAACTAAATTTGTCTATAAATTTTGAACCAACTACCTTCAAATAAGTCACTTCTCATGATGAATGGAAAGAAGCGATGCATAAAGAATATGATGCTTTGATAAAGAATGGCACCTGGAAGTTGGTTGTTCCTCCATTGGGAACCAAACCATTAGATTGCAAGTGGGTATTCAAGAACAATTATAAAGAAAATGGCTCACTTGACAAGCATAACGTTAGGCTTGTGGCAAAAGGTTTTGCATGAAACCACAGTAAAATGGGCTTCCATTCAAACACTCTTTGCATTGGTAGCTCAGAACGGTTGGAAATCCCATCAAATTGATGTAAAAATTACTTTATTTAATGAAGATATGAAAGAGAATGTTTTTATGTCCCAAATAGAAGGATTTTTTATGAAGGGTCAAGAAGACAAAGTATTCAAGCCTATAAAATCCTTGTATGGCCTCAAGTAAGCACCGCGAGCCTGGTACGAGAAGTTTACTGAGCATATTTTGAAACTCAATTTCAAACATTATGATCTTACTGATGCAACTTTATTTGTCAAGAAAGTTGGAAATATGGTTGTGTATCTTGTGTTGTATGTAGATGATCTTTTGATGATAGGGAACAATGAGAACTACATTGCATCCATAAAGAAAGAACTGATGAAAGGTTTTGAAATGATAGATTTGGGCTATGTTCACTACTATCTTGGTATTGAAGTAACCCAACATCTGAAGTTTATATTCCTCTCAGAGAAGAAGTACATTTGAGATATGTTGAACATGTTTGGCCTGATTGAGTGCAATCCTTTAACTACTCCAATGGAACCAAATTTAAAGCTCACATCCATTGAAGGAAAATAATTTGAGGATGCAACAAAGTATAGGCAACTCATAGGAAGTTTCAGCTCCCTAACTACTACCAGACCAAACATTTCATTTGTTGTTGGAATCCTATCCAGGTTTATGTAAACACCTTTTGAGGGTCACTGGTCTGCTACAAAAAGAGTTCTAAATTAATTGAAGGGAACTCAATATTTTGGACTCAAGTATACACAGGTGGGTGACTTCAGCTTTATTGGATAATCTTATTCAAAATTTGATGGAGATAAAAAACCAGAGTATCTACTTCAGGTTATGTTATGAGTCTTGGATCAAGAGTTGTATCGTGGAGGTCATGCAAATAGTCAGTTCCATTAGATTCCACAACTGAGGTAGAATATGTGGTAGAAGCTGAAGGAAAAAATGAAATTGTGTGGCTCAGGAAAATTATGAAAGATTTGTAGGAGAAACAAGTACATTCAACTCCTCTTTTGATTGACAACACTTCTGCAATAAAGTTGGCCAAGAACCCAAAGTTCTATGATAAAATGAATCACATCAATACAAAATACCATTTGATTCGACATCATGTTGAGGCCAAAAAAATCCACTTATGACATTGTTCTACAAATGAGCAGATTACAGATATCTTCACCAAAGTGCTTGGAAGGGAAAAGTTTGAAAGATTCAGAATGATGCTTGGACTCACCAACTTCCCTTCAGATTAAGGGGGGAAGTGTTGGCACCTAATCTTTGGGATTATAAAAACTTATGTAAATATTGTAAATAGAAAAAAATAAAGGACGTTAAAAGACGAAGAGACATTGGGAGATGAAATCCAATAGTATCCCTTTCCTTTTATATATTCATGTTCTCTCTTAATGCAGAACACAATTTGATTAGGATTTACAAACTTGACCTAACATGAAAGACACTTGGAATAATCATAGAACGTAAATGAGAGTAGTGAACATACGATGAAATGATAACAATCACAATCCTTAGACATTTGTTTGCCTTTTTATGGCATGTGAAGCATCAAGGGGCTCACACAAGATGATTGAACAAGTCTAGTTTGAAGACAAAGGTAATGTGTAGAACATGGGATGAACGAATGAGGGTAGCATGTAAGCATGTCGAGAGGCACCCATTAGAATGAGTTGAATCAGCTAGAATGGACATGGCGAGATATCGCATGAGTTAGGTGAGCACAAAGGAGCACAAATGAATATTGAGATAGGTTGGGCCAAACTATCATTTGGGTAAAGTATATAATACAAAAAAAATGACCCATTTGAAATGGAAGGATGCAAACTTCTTCAATTTGGAACGATTGCTTGTAAATGCGACAAGAGTGTTTGTTAAGGAAAAAAGAATTTCACCAAGTACCATTTGGATTATAAGTGCTAACGTGAGATGAACAGTTGGTGAAGGAATTGGAGGGGCAATGCATAATTTTATATGGGTTTGGATAATGTGCAATCACCCAATGTGTTGAAAATGGCAACAAGAAATAGTGAAGGAGGCCTCCTGAAACATCTTTCCTGATCCTAGTTGGAAAGTGATCACCTAAACTAGGTGGGGACCACACATGTGATTTTTTTGTCGAAAAGTCTATTTTTAGACATATGGATCATGGACCGGGAGCTGCAGTATGCTATTCTTGGAGGATTGGTCATGTTGGTAAAAATAGATGGATCTCTATTTTTAGCATTTAGGTCGAAGTCTATTTTTAAACTGGCGGGCTAAAAATAGAACAGTCGAATATTATTTACCCTTAATAATATTTGGACTCTAAACTTCAGTTTACTCTCTTGGAGCACTTCAGTTTGACCCCCGGAGGTGGGGCATGCAGCTGCCAGAAGGAAATACACTTTTCCTATGGGTTAGTTGAGCTAATGCATGGTTGACTTCAGTTAGAGCTCAAGTGGCGGAGTTCGGTGGAGTTGATGCGACAGTTAATGGAGATGGTGTTCTGGTTAACTAGTTGAACTAGTTGTATTTAGTTTAACTGGCTAATACACTAGAGATGAGTTGCGTGAATTAAATATTATTTAATTCACAAATTATTAACTCATTATTCAACTAAAGAACACATCAGTTTAACTCAGTGCATGGACAGTTCAGTGGCGACAAGTGAAAGAGGTAGATGAAAGGGTGAGTATAGCTATCAGTTGGAGGATCAGTTGTGCATGAGATTTGCACCACACTTGAGGAAATTACCAATGACAATTGCGCAGTTGAAGCCAGTGAGATTCGAACTTGGATCTCTATTTAGACCAGCCTTGATTGCGCAATAGAGGCAGAGAAGTAGTGGGTGTGTTTTGAACCTGTGACTTGTTCAAAACCAAGCTAGTTTTTGTGTAGCTTTGGGAGATAGTACCGAGTACTTGTGAGGAGTTTGTACTATGTATTTGCTGCATGTTCTCTCCATTTATAATATACTATAGCTGGGGGTTTTCAGCTATAAGCTTTCCCCATACATACTGTGTTAATATGTGTGATGATTTGATGTGCTATCGCTTCTATTCTTTCCGCATGTGACAATTAATTGTAGAAGAGATTATGTGTTATGCATGCAATTCGAAATTGATGTGTGATCGGGTTAATATCCATTGAATAAGTGATTTATTCAACAAATTTCTACACAATGTATATCATGACTGGGTAGGTCATTTCACAAGTCATGACACAAATTTCTTACATGACAAAGTGTAGGGAGATAATTTCTTGTTAGTCAGAGGCAAAGATAAGCATGCAAACACAAGACAAATAGATACACAAGCTTCTACTTGAATAAATAATTTCTTTTCATTATTTATTCTCTCATATAAATCCACCAAACTACGACTATTCTCTCTTTTGCTTCACATTACAATGGTGCAACCATAGGTATATAAACACCAAAAATTTTAAATTTGGAATAATGCAAACTCTAACTTTCCTTTCTTCATGCAAACTAAGATTTCACGCTTTAACTAAACTTTTCTAACTTTCCTTTAACTTAGCTCAACATTTTTCTTTTTCTTGACTCAACTTTTCTAGAAAAAACATTAACCTTCTAACTCTAGCTCACTTGACTTCTAATATTAGACTCGAATTGTTTTCCTTAACTTAACTCTACTCTTCATGCATTGCATGCATATGGGAGTAATTACTATTTCTAAAACTCCCCCTTAATTATGACCATATGACTCAACCTTAACTTAATTGTGACTCAACTATGCATACTAAGCTTGCAATAAAAAATTAACTCAAAAAATTTTACAATGTAGTTTTTTTCTTTTTCATTTCTTCCATATTTGTACCCTTGAAACTACTTCATTTTCAGTTGTGCTTTCTTGATGTAAGCTCCATATTTCTTCACTTGATTCTACTGCAATTTTTCTTTAACTTCTTTTATATTTGTTCTAAAATACAATTTAGGCTTTCAGAGCCTATCTTCTATAACTTCCTCTTGAAAGTTTCATTCACTCATGGACTACTATCACAACTCTTCATCTTCAAACTATGAACTTTTCCATGATTCTTGTGCTTCATATTCATGATCTTCTTTTTGCCATATTTCTTGATAGTAGAATTTGATCTCTTCTTGACTCCATTATAGAAAGGTTGTTTCAATTCTTTCTTCTTTGTCTTCGACAAATTTCGTGCCCTTTCCGACATATTTTTCTTCATCTTCTATTTTAGATATAACTGTAACTGGACTGTTGTCCTGTCTACTTGCACAGTGAAAATCTATGTTAAAAACATCTGCATTATACCCTGTAGTGGGATATTTCTCTGCTTCTTCTTTCTTCTCTGCCTCTTCAATTGCATTGAGGGTATCTTCCATTATTATGTTGTTAGTGGATATTCTCATCAAAAAATCATGAATCACTTTATCCTCTTCTTAATCATGAATTGTTGTTAGATCACCCACTGCTTCATGAGAAATTCTAACTATTTCTTCATAACTTGCTGCTACAATGGTAGCTTCAACCTTCAATGCTTCATCAAACATGACACCTTTCATATTTTCACAATCAACCCTTGTTTCAAAAAAGAGACCACAAATTTCATCAACATAATTTTCATCCACTATGTGGTGAGATATCTGAGCATGCATGTGCTCATTAACAATTTCAGCTTCACCAAATTCATCATTTGTTGTTGGATTCATGAGAGATGCAATTTCAACTCTACAAACCATTAATTCATATGAAAAATTGTATTTGTTATTCTCAAACTTAAATGCCTCAAACTATGATGCAAAGAGGTCATCATCAACTACAATCTTACAAACTAGATCACACATCTTATCCACTTATTTATTGGAAGTTTTACCATCATCAACAAGGTCTATTGTAGGATTCACCAATTCACAACTCACTTTGAAGTCACCATCCACATGTGTCTCATCATAATGGGATTCACCATCATCTTCACCGTCCGTGTTACAGTGGGGTTCTCGAGCATATATATTCTCTTGCTCTACTTCACATGTAGAGGCTTCAACTTCTCACTCTACAATATTTTATGTGTCTTCTACATCCATATGCATGTCTGCATGATGGGTTTCACTTTTATAGTCTTTATGACCATAATCCAAATTTGAGTGGGATTATCCAAGCTCTATTTTCCTTATAGAGTCTTGTTCATTTACTCTCAGACCTGTAGTTAAATTTCTATTGATTTTTCAACTGATTGTAACAAAATTTGCTGCTTTATGTCACTTTCCTTTATACCAAATTCTTTTTCCAGGGTCTTCCATGCTTCATAGGAAGATGTATATTTTTCTACCTTGCACAGGGCTTCTCATCCAATGCATGTTTTATAAGATCCAATATTAAGACATCACATACTTCATCATATGGGTTATTAGACTGATACTTAATCAACTTTTTACATCGAAGAAAAGTTTTCATTTTGACAGTTCCCAAAAATTAAAATTTTTACCAGTAAATTTTGGAAGTGTTACCAGATTCATCTTGATCCATTCATTCTCAAATTTTTCTACTTCATCCACTTGTCTTTTAGATGCATTGACTGTGGCAAGAACCTCTATGATTTCCTCAAAATACTTTGGCTCTTCCTTTCGATTTTGTTTCTTGATTTGCTTCACTCTTGCTTTGTGACCCATGACTGTCGTCTTTATTTTGTCTTTTGTCTTCTTTCCTTATTGTGTCAACCTTCTAGAAATGAATGTCGCATACACTTGATTATATTTAAAACTGAACATTTTAACCTTCACTTTAATGGTAGCTCCCAAAAACTACTAGCAAGTTTTGTTAAGCTCTTCTATGGAGATTCTTCTGGAGGCTCACGACTATAGCTTACGGTGGAGACTCCTCATTTGGTTAGTGGAAATGGCTCTTTCCTCTTCATATGGTGGTGGATCTGTAGGCTATTCACCCTAATATTTTAGTAGTTGGGTTTACAAACTCTCAACGAGCTCTAGTTTCTACTTATGGACCAATGGATGCAAACTTCAATTTGCGGGCTACTCACAAAAGACAAGGCTCTTAGTGGAATTAGCTCATGACCTTCTTAACTCCTTTAGTTCTTTGAAACCTTGTTAAACCTTTCTCTTATACCACTTGTTATTTAGAGGTAGAGATAAAGATGCAAACACAAGACAAATAAGTACACAAGCTTCTGCTTGAATAAATAAATTCTATTCATTAATTATTCTCTCGTATAGAGCAACCGAGTTGTTGTTATTCTCTCTTCTTACTTCAAATTACAATGACCCAACTATGAGTACAAAATCACTAAACTTTCTAAATACTGAATCATGCACACCCTAACTTTCTTTTCCTCATGCAAATTATGACTTGACGCTTTAACTAAAATTTTCTAACTTCACTTTAACATAAATAGACATTTTTCTTTTCCTTAACTTAGCTTTTCTTCACAAGGCATTAACTATTTAACTCTGACTCACTTGACTTCTAATACAAGACTTAACTTGTTTTCCTTCACTTAACTCTTCATACATTGCATGCATATGAGAGTACTTATTATTTCTATCAAGTGAAACGATTTTGATCTATGAAAAAGTTGCAATCGATGACAGTAAATCGAATATGAAATTTGGGGATAGGTTTGTATGAATTGTAGGCTATTATAATTTTTAAATTGCTATATGAGACTAGAGTTCACTTGGTTGTAACACATTTGAATATTTGACAAGTTAGGCCACTTGGGACTTGATTCTACAAGATTACTTTCATTCATATATTTTTCATATTGGTTATGTTAAGGCATAATTGTATGGAATGATTATCTACATACTTCAATAAGTGTTAAACTTATGAATTTTAATAATTGTGAAATATAAAAAGTGAGGTGTAGCATGGAATCACATAGTTTTAGATATATAAATCGATGAGATGAAATGAGTCATGATGCACCAAAAACCTATAGTGATGGGTCATTTGGGTGTGCTAAGTCAAACTCTGATGTGGGTGGCTATAGGGCCATGATAATGGCTTTTTAGGTTAAATTAATGCTTATGCTAGAGATACTCTTTCAACATCCTTCATAATTTATTTTTATATATCTCTATTAAGTGAGAAAGATAAATCACATAGTCATTATTCCCTAGTTTGAAATGATATCAATTACTAATATTACTTGGTTTCTTAGTAATGAATTCATTCTTTTCTAATTATTGTTCAGTAGTGAAAAGAAAAATGAGATGTAAGTATATGCCATATAAAAGAATCAAATTTTTGACTTTTCATTTAGAAAGAAAAATGAGGGTTTAAAATTCATATATTAATGAATTTGTAATTTTTTTTTTGGATTTCTTTATATATATATATATAACAATTGAGAAAATATTTATTTATTTTTATATCTAATTTCTTGCAAATTTATATCAAAGTTTTAGTTGAAGTAATTTATTTGTTTTCACATGGAGTGTAACTCAAATGACAATTACCTTGTCATTAAGTATTATGTAAAAGCATGAGATTCAAAGTTCAAATCCTCGTGAGTTAGGCCAACTAAAAAATAATAGTTTCTATCTATTTATTTATTATATTTTTAGAATGTATATTGTTATTGTTTTGAAATAAAATTATCTTTAATTTATTATTTTTATTTAATTTTTAATATAATATTCAAACACACACATATTCTAATTTTATATTTAATTAAAAAATATTAATGAAAAAGGAAAAATATAATATAAAGGAAAGAAATTGATATGATTAAATTTCATGTGATTTGAATATCTATTTTAAAAAATTAAAAATATAATCATCCCCTATCCACTCATGGAATCTCTCTGCAAATTCCCCGAATGCAAAGAAAAACAAGTTGCCTCTAATAGTATTGGTAAAGGTCAAAGGAAAAACGAAAAGTTATCGTGTTATAGTGTTCTTCTCAGTGGGCTACCACCACAAAATGAAGAGCCCAAGAATTCTTTAGAGTCAGCTACCACCACAAAACGAAGAACCCAAAAAATCGTTATAGACTTTATATAAGATAACCTAAAGAGTAAATGAAATAGCAACTTCGGCTACCACCACAAAACTAAAAGCCCAAGAATTCTTTAGAGTCTGCTACCACTACATAACCAAAAGCCCAATAAATAGTTATCGTCTTTATAAAAGATAACCCAAAAGGTAATTGAAATAGCAGCTTCCATATAGGAGCGAGACAATATTAGCCTACAAGCACTCACTATCAGAGTCAAATTTTGAGGTATTAGAGTCAAATTTTCAAGTGTTAAATAATATTGTCTTAATAAAAATGCCATTAATATAATAGTGATACTATATGCTTACAGCCTTTCTATAGAAAAACCAAAACGATGAAAAATAAAAGAATACATTATCATTAATAAAAAGTTAAATTTAGATTATTTCTAACACTAACTAAGCAAAACTAATATAAACTACAAATTGTCTATTACTATAATCCCTACATCGGGGACTTGACTTGAAAAAAGGGAGATCAGCCCACCCTCTTTTCAAATTTTCTAGAACTATAATCCCTACAGCGGGGACTTGACTTGAAAAAAGGGCGATCAGTCTACCCTCTTTTTTTTCAAAACGCCAATAAACACCCATTTTCATTAGGAAAAATCGCAGACTAGGTTCTCTCAAAACGCCAACGGACACCCATTAAATCCTGAAGCAGGAAAAAGGTGCGAATGTGTTACATCGCTGTAGCTATCTATGAATCAAAGCCGCGATTGTTGGAGGCATAAACAAAGCCTGCATTTTCTTGTACAGATAGGACCCGCGGTTTTCTGCGTCGTGTTCCATTCTGATTGGGTTTCTCAATTTGTGGGTGTCATCCTTGTGCAGTGATACGCTAATTTTTATCTGTGTTCCATTCTAATTGGGTTTGGATTTTTCAATTTGTTGGTGTCATTCTTGTGCACTGCTATGCTAATTTTATCTGTATAGTTTCAATTTTATCAGATTTCTAAAAAAAATTTCCACTTGGGTTTACTAAAGTCAATGGTTTCTGGAATCTCGGAGTCTATTGTCTACTGGAGTCTAGTCTACCATGGAGGGCGAAAAAATTTTCACGGTGGATCCCATCTGACTAACTTGTGCTTATTAATATATTATTTTTCCAGCATTAAATGCAGAAGCGAGTGCTTCGGCCGTGAGACATTTTCATTCTGAGTACAGGTTTCGATCCTCAATTTGTAAAAGCATTATTGCCTGCTGCTGCCATGGAAAAGGCTGCCGTGCCAGTCCATGCTCTCTGCGGGTTTGTGCCTCTCGACACAAAGATAAGAAGATCAGTTCGGAAGTCACGGCTTTCCCAAATTCACACCATCACCAGAAGCGCTGCTGCTAAAGCTGCCAGCTATGGCGGCCACCAATTTGGACCAGGTATATTTTTACTTGGTTTCTATATTTTTACTTGGTTTTTTTAAGTTTTGAAATAATGAAATGATATTTTAATATTAGCGCCATTAAAAAAATAGTTTATCGATCATTAGTTTCTTGTTTTTAGTTTTTTGTAATTTAATCTTTTTCTTATTTAAATTATTCAAATTGATGAATTCACTAAACTTTTTAACACTTTTGAATTGAAAAAATAATATCAACCATCTATTAACCAAATAAATAGTTGAAAATTTGTAAAGATAGAATAGAGTAGAAGCCACAAATACATTATACTTATTTTCAGAGTGTGATTAAATTGTGCATTAGACCAACAAAATAAAAATTCTGGAACATTCAGAAAGTTGTATTTTCTGAAGTATAAAATTCCTGAATCCTTTCAAAATAGCCCACAGCTAGAATCCTAATCAGCAGTTTATTTGTGGGTATGAAATCAAATTCCTGTTTAACAAATATTTTCAAAGAATTGCCATTGCAGATGGCCCAAGCATCGTCGATAGGGAGCTGATAGTGCTGAGGAAAAGGATGCAGGAGCTGAGAAGGCAGGAAAGAAACTACTCACCTCCGCAGCATTGGATGAAGTGGGAGAAAGAGTGGTCTGTTACTTACGCTTCAGATGTGTGTGAAGCCGTGGGATGGTTACAGAACAAGTTGATTAACAGCAGACCGAGCGTTGCCATAGCCTATTTGGCCTTGATGTCTTTAAGCGTCCCTGCATGTGTGTTTCTTTTACTCTCTCAAGCCTCTGCCCCTCTGAGCGAATTGTCTCTGATGATTCCCACAAAATTTTAGAGTTGAGGTTATTCTTTTTTGGGTATTGATCAAGCGTTTAGAAGGGAAACCGTATATGTACGTTATCAGTATATCTATTTATGTTTATATGGGTTTTTTAATATCGGAAATGGTACCATTTCCCTTTTTTTTAATATCGGAAATGGAATATGTGCCTTTATGTTTGTATTTTTTTTATTAAATATTTTTGAGAGTTTAGATTCATTTTAATGGGTTATTTATAAAGTATTTTAAAGGGAAATGGTATATACTAGTGGAAATGGTATATGCTATAAAAACCCATTTTTATATGTATATGTTTATATATTTTTTATGTTATATGTTTATATATTTTTTATGTTTTTTTATTATATATATATTTTATTATAAGTGGAATCTATCTATCTATATATATATAGGGGGTTTGGCACTCACTTTCCATTCTCTATTACAACAATAAATTATTTTGTGCACTGTGCTTATTTTAATTTAAACATAAATTAATGAGATAAGATCACATATTTCATCATATTTTACATATAATATTCAGAGGGGTATTTTTTTAAATGAAAACTATTTTTTATATAAGGAATATTATAAAGATTTTATATCAAGGTAATTGCGAATATAACTTTCCCAAGAAGGGATTTTATCACTCACTTTCCATTCTCTATTACAACAATAAATTATTTGGTGTACTGTGCTTATTTTAATCTAAACATAAATTAATGAGATAAGATCAGATATTTCATCATATTTTACATATAATATTCGGAGGGGTATTTTTTTAAATGAAAACTATCTTTTTATATAAGGAATATTATAAAGATTTTATATCAAGGTAATTGCGAATATAACTTTCCCAAGAAGGGATTTTATTGACAAAACAAAAGACGATGTGATGAGAAACCCTAACCATGGCGATTGGACTAGGGTCTAGTAGCTCTGAAGGAGTTGCAGGGCCCATCTGGAAGATTTCTCATAGCGCGTCAATAGGCCTAGAGTGTCAAACCTGTACAGACACACAGGCTCCTCACAGACGACCACGCTGCAGGTGGGATTGGACGGTTCTGGTCAAGGTAAAGTGGGTTTAGGATGGATGTCCCCCCAAATACGAACCCTAACCTTCTTGTTTGTCGATGGTATGAGCACAGGAGGTTGGTGCTAGGGTTTCGTTGGAGTAGAGCAGGCAGTTTAGGCACTAATACGCTAGGCAACCATGGGCTTTGAACGAGATTCCGTTGATTTCGAACCATCGCTAGAAGATTTACTTGTTGTATGGGGTTAGGAGGTATCGGCGAAGAATCTGGACTGCTTCTTTCCAGTCTTGGGTGAATCTGGTCAGAAAGACAAGTCTCCCATTGAGGCTTGGACTTTTTTGAACGGTGTAGCTTTGCTTGAAGAGAGTCTGCAAAGCACTTTTAACTGTGTGCGAAAGGAAGGGGTTGGCTACGGCTCATCTCAAATATCGTCAATCCCAGCTCAGATCGGGGGCGTTTTGCACTAGATCCATCCGCACTCTTCATCTAATCCAGATTAATTGTCAATTCCCTTTCGTTCTGGTGGGTTGGAAGACATTGTAGCTAGCTGTGGGTTGTTTGGCTCTATTGGTTTCAAATATTGTCTGGGCGAAAGCCACAAAGAGGTAGATTGAGGCAGGGGATTTCCCTGTGAAGTTACTTCAGTGCTTCGACAACCTGCACAGTGGCAAGGTTTTGCCTCTCTTGAAAAATTTCTCTTCTCACAGGGCAGTGAAGCGGCAAGCTCAGGGACAACTGCTGCCAAGCGTTTGTCTAGAAACCCTAGAGGGTTGTTTCAGTCAGGGCCGAGACAGAAGATTAGCTTTCCCGTACTATTCAAAGGAAACCTTGGAGGGGTTGCAACTCCTGGGATAGAAGACAGCCACAAGGAAGACCTAGGGTCCCTCAAGCCTATTGTAGGCTCTAAGGAACCTGGAGAATCTACCAGGGAGGGCACGGAAAATACAGAGGAGGGGCGACCTGGGTCGCTAAATCTAGAGATGTCAGATGCGACTAAAGGGTAGTTGGAAGGTGACGAAGGTGGAAGAGGAAGGGTTACAGGAACGAAAAGGAAAAAATCTAAGTTGATCAGAAGGTTGGAAGAGTTCCCATGTTGTGTCTTAGGTGTGGATTTACACGTCGATGAAGTAATGGAAGCAACAGAAACAATCTTATGGGCAGAGACTGGGGCAGGAAATATTCTGCAAACTACATTTATGAATGGGCGACCTCGGCATGGTCTGAAGCTTCGGGCCAACCCACTGAGATACAAACCCTTGCCAAGGGCTGGTTCATGATAAAATTCGAGAGGGGTGAACACCTAGCTTGGGTGTTGGAAAAGAATTGGAACTCCGGGAAGAGACCTGTCCTTTTCAGGAAATGGACTCCTCTTTTTGATGCATAGAGAGAGAAAATTGAAGACTCGCTGGTATGGGTTAGATTACCCGACCTTCCTATCCCTTTTTGGACAGAATCTGCCTTTCGCTCTATTGGGAACACCTTGGGCCACTATCTGGAAGCAAAGATGTCTTTTCAGCAGACACGGGACCTGAATGCTGCAAGGGTACTAGTAAATCTAAATCCTAAAGTACAGTTAGTGGAGGAAATGCGGCTCAAATACAAAGATTATGAATACTCTTAGATTTTGGACTATGAACACATGCCATTCCGATGCCACCATTGCCACAAGTATGGCCACCTGGAAAAGGATTACCCACTGGGGCACTGAATAAGACGACATCAAAAAAGGATGAATTGAAGGCCAATGTGTTCCTTTGGGTTGGAAGAGCCCAGGATCTCTAATGGTGATTTAATGGAAGGGATGGAGGGCCCTGTAGCGTCTAGAAACACATTCCCTGGCGAGCCCCAACAAGACTCACATACTGCTGTGAATGCTCTGATCCTTGACTAGGCCCTGCCACCTGAAGCTGACCCCACTCCTAAAGCCGATCCTGCTGAAGCATCTCAGGAGGGTATGCCTCTGCTCTCTGACCCCTCTCTTTTTTCCTCATTTTGTTCTGCTAAATTTTATTTTTCAATGCCTGGTCCTTCCAGGCCTCCACAAATGGAATATATGCTTATGCAAGATGTCATAGAGTCCCTGGATAGCATTATTACATCAGTCCCTCACCACCCTACTGACCCTCTGCCTGTGATTTCCCTCAATCAGTCCTCCCCTTTACCTCCTATCCCTGAGAAGCCCCCTGATAATCTCCGTTCCTTGACGAAAAAGTCATGATCAGGAGTACACATAGGGGGTTTGGAGTCCAATCCCATCTCGGTTGGTCTTAGGAAACTGAGAGGCAGGAAATCAAACCTCTCAAAGGTACAATTTAAAGCCAAAATAGATATTGCGGATCGGAAGCAGATTTTCCTCTCCAGGGTACTTAGAGCAACGCAGACCTTGACTTAGGATCCTTGATGATCATTCTCTCATACAACTATAGGGGTTTAGCTAGTCAACCCAAAAAACTAGCCCTGAAGGAACTGATGAAAGCCTATTCATCTGAGGTCCTTATACTTCAGGAAACCTTGGGTTCAAGGTCTAAGGTGGTAGGATCGCTTACAAAGATGTTCCCGAGATGGGGTTTCTAGGCGATGTATGCCCATGGAAGATCGGGGAGTTTGGCCCTGGGCATAAAGTCTGGGTGGTTGAAAAAAATATCCTCTTGGGGTTTTGAAAACGCTCTGGCTATGGAAGTCTATTCGAACGAGCTTTGTCATTCTATCCTATTGCTATATGTTTATGGCCCATGCCAGGAGCGGATGTAGTACTATAAAATTCTATTTGAGAAGGCTTATCTTAAAGATACTAATCTAATTTTGGGTGGAGATCTAAATTTCTCCCTTGGTCTGTCAGAATCATGGGGTCCATTTGCACGGGTTAACCCACTCACTGATTTCTTCACCAATCATTTTTCATCCACTCATATAGTGGATTCAGGCTTGATAAAACCCTGAGTGACATGGTGAAATTGAAGAGCGGGGGAGGACAAGGTAGAAAAGAAGTTGGATCACTTCCTTCTACATGAAGATCTAGTGGCTAGAATCTCGGTGTTCCGACATTGGGTAGGTGAAGGAGGGATTTCTGATCACTTGCCCATACTTCTTCAAATTAAAGGCCCTAACAAGAAGCCTGGTGCACCTTTCAAGTTTAAATCCTCGTGGCTTAAATATGATTCCTTTATATCCTTGTTCCATGCCACCTGGAGGAAAGACTGGCCAAGGGAACCTGGAAATCATTGTAGGAATTTTATGGAGAACCTCAAAGAAATGAAGAGGGAAATACTGGAATGGGAAAAGGTTAAGAAGCCTAAAGATGAGGAAGACATTCGAAGGATCAATGAGGAACTATATTTCCTCGAAAGCCCAAAGGAGGCTGGCTATGTTTCCATTGAAGCAAGGGACCACATAAAGTGTCTGGAGGAATCTAGGAAGAAAATCCTACTGGTCCGAGAGGAGAGCTGGCGCCTTAAGAGCAGAGATGTCTGGCTTCAAGCAGGAGATGAAAATACGATTTTTTTTCAGAATTATTCAAAAGGGAGAAAAAACATCAATACAATCTGGGGTATGAGGACATATGAAGGAGAGGAGGCTTGCTCCTTTGAAGCCCTCTCTGCCCTAGGAGTGAAACAATTCAAAACTTTTGTTAGGGCCCCAAGGGAGGCGACCATTGCTGAAGTCATCAGAGTGGCACAATTCTTCCCCAGATACATAGATGATGAAGGAAATGACAGTATCATGGAACCTATTTTTGAGGAAGAAGTGGAGGATATTCTTAAGGCAATGCAGAAGGACAAGAGTCCAGGTCTGGATGGCTGGACGATGGAATTCTTCCAGCATTTCTTTGAGTTCCTGGGGGATGAATTATTAGCAATGGTGGAAGAATCAAGAATTTCAGGAACTATCTATTCACCTTTCAACTCTACTTTCCTGGCTCTTATTCCTAAAAAGGAATTCTCGAAGTCTTTCGATGATTTCAGACCCATATCTCTATGTACCTGTGCCTATAAAATAATTGCAAAAGTGATTGCAAATCGACTCAAGCATTTTCTTTCCCACAATATCTCTTTGGATCAGTTAAGTTTCTTGGACGAACGACAGATACATGAGGCAGTGGGGGTTGCCCAAGAAACTATTCATAGTTTAAAATTGAGCAAGAAAAAAGGATTTATCATCAAAATTGATCTCTCAAAGGCCTATGACATAATTAGTTGGATGTATATCCGAATCCTTCTTACTCACCTGGGCTTTCAGATTGATTTCATAAATTGGGTAATGGGATGCATCACTTCTTCCAGCAGAGCATTTTTGATCAATGGGGCAGCTTCAAATTTCTTTAATGTTCAAAGAGGTCTTTGTCAGGGATTCCCCCTCTCCCCCTTGCTCTTTCTTCTGGTAGCCGAAGGTCTCAGTTTGATGATTCATGACACAAAGCGTAGGGGAGCCCTAAAAGGGATTGAAGTTGCGGTAAATCAAAATTTCACCCACCTTCTATTTGTTGATGACATCCTCCTTTTTAGCAATGGATGTCTGGAAGATAATAGATGCCTTCAAGTAATTCTAGATCTCTTTATAAAAGCTACGGGGCTCAGCATAAACCGTCAGAAATATACAGTCACCACAGTTGGTTTACCAGTAGTAGAAATGGAAAGATTATCAAAGGTTCTTCAGTTTGAAGCAAAAACCTTGAAGGATCCATTCAAATATCTGGGTTTCTTCTTAAAGCCGGAATCTTACCGCATTCAGGATTGGCATTGGCTAATCGCCAAGATAGAGTCTAGAATGAAACACTGGAGCTTAAAATGGCTCTCCAAAGCCAGGAGGTTGGTGTTGATCATGTTGAGATTCAACAAGATGATGAGCTTAGTGAAAAGAGTCTCCTTCACTAAGTGGGCCCGCAGGCTATTTTTGGCGCAAAGTCTATTTTTAGACATGTCGATCATATTCTATGAGTTTCAAGATGCTATTTGTGGATGGTTGGTCAAGTTGAAAAAATAGATGGACTTCTATTTTTAGACATATTGAGCGGAATCTATTTTTATATTGCCAATCTAAAAATAGATATGTCGAATATTATTAGCTCTTAATAATATTTGGACTCTAAACATTATCTTATTCTCTTGGAGCACTTCAGTTAAGTGCACAGATGTGGCACAAAAACCGACATAAGGAATTACACTATTCTTGAGGGTTTACTGGAGCTAATGCATGAGGAATTCAGTTAGAACTCATGTGACAGAGTTTGGTGGAGTTATAGAAGTAGTTGGTGGAGTTGTATTCAGTTTAACTCAATTAGACTCAGTTGAGCTAGTTGTATCTAGTCTAACTGATTGATACACTAGTGAGAGTGGTGTGAATTAATTAGTTAATTAATTCAATAAATAATAACTTATTAATCAACTGAAGAATACATCAGTTAACTACAGTGCATGGACAGTTTTAGTGGAGACTAGTGGAGAGGTAGGTGAAAGAGCAAGTGTGACTATCAGTTGTGACTATAGTGATGCATTGATTGCATCCAACACTCAGTGGAGATGCAAATGAGGATTGCGCAGTGCAAGCTTGGTGGATTGAAGTTCATTCAGAGCCATTCTTCAGCAGGGATTGCACAGTAGAGGAAGGCTAGCATGTGGCAGAAATCGGTGCATGGATTTGCAAGATCGAGCCTAATTAGTGTGTAGCGATTGTATTGTACTGAGAGCTTGATATGATCATCTTTGTAAGAGGATTGTTACATGATCTCTATGACATATATTATATACAGATAGTTTGGGTTTTTAGCTTCAGGCTTTCCTGTTAAACAACTGTGTTAATGTGTGTGAATTTTTATGGTTTCATGTGTGCATTGCAATTGATTTAATTTCCACATGTGATGATCAATAGTGGAATAGATTTTGTATTGTGCATGAAGTTAAAATAGTGTGCGATCAGGAGAATATTGGATATATAACACATAAGTTATATAATTTATACATGGTATCAGAGCGATATTGATCATAGCAGATTGAAATTATTGAAGTGGTTGAGTTTTGTGCTGGTGGAATTCGAATTTGCTGCAGTGTTTTCTTGGTGTCGTAGTTGAGCATTCATTGAAATGTCTTTCAATGGATTGAGATTGGAGTATGCCCTTGATGGCACCTCGAATTATATTTCATGGAAAGACAGGATGGAGGAAGTGCTGGATGATAATGGGTTGAAGGAGTTCATAGATGCAGAAATTCCAAAACCTACTTCTAGCAATGCAGCCGCACTTGACGCATGGCAAAAGAAGACAGCAAAATGTCGAAGGATTCTGTTGGAAGGTGTGAAGGATCACATAGTGTCCAGCCTTAATGGTAAAGTTTCTCCATTCTTAATGTGGAAAGCTTTGACAGACTTTTTCCAAAGCAGAAGCGACCAAGGGAAGTTGGCGCTTAAA
This sequence comes from Pinus albicaulis, assembly GCA_034641835.2. NCBI lineage: Eukaryota > Viridiplantae > Streptophyta > Pinopsida > Pinales > Pinaceae > Pinus > Pinus albicaulis. Next base: position 532,004,108 of record CM076579.1, read on the forward strand.
GACAAGCTCAGAAAAATAAAAATGGAGAAAGGCGACAGTATACCCAAGTACCTCACAAAGTTTTTTCAGTGCAGGGATGAGTTGGGAAGTGTGGGGGATACTGTATATGAAGAGGACTTGGTGAGATTGGCTCTCCTTGGGCTTTTGAAGAGTTGGCATAGCTACGAGGACTCTGTCATGGTCGGGAGAATTTGCTGGGATGGAAGCGACTTTGGTTGGATCTTGTGCAGGAGGAGATAAGGCAGGGTACCAGGGATGGATCTTCATCGAAGAATGAAGATGAAGAAAATTGTGCTTTGGCTGCCAAAGCAAGGAAAGGGAAAGGAAAGAAAAATCCTTCTCAATCCGGTGCAAAAGGCAAGAAGCAGGACTTGTCCAAGGTGAAGTGCTTTCACTGTCACCAACATGGACATTACACCACTAATTTTCCACAGAAGAAGAAAAATAAGCAGGCTACTGGATTTGTAGCTGGAGAGGCCTTAGCCTCGTAGTTTGAGCTGGATTTTTTGCTGATCTTATGCTTGGTTTCAGGTGTGATGGGATCAGTGTGGTTTCTTGACAGTGGTGCGTCTTTCCATATGACCAGACAAAGATTTGTTCAGTGATCTGGATGAGAAGGATCTTGGAGTGCACATCGAGATGGGCGATGATGGTAGATACAGTGCGACTGGTATTGGGACCATTTCCTTTGAGAGGGAGTCTGGTAAACCTTTCATATTGAAGGATGTCATGCATGTTCCAGGATTGAAGAAGAATCCGATCTTTGTGGCAATGTTGGAAGACAAGGGATATGATGTTGTTTTTAGCGAGGGAAAGGCTTTCCTGCGCAGTAAAGCAATTGGTGAAACCCAGAGGATAGTGGTTCAAGTTAAGAACCTTTATCAATTGTAGGTAGATGGTTGTGCAGCAATGACAGGCAAAGCAGAAGGAGTGGTGAGCTGGGATGAGGGCGAATTGTGGCACAGGAGATTGGACCATCTTCACCATGGCGCTTTGAAAATTTTGCAGCGGATTTCTACTGTGCTTCCCAAGGGTACACTTGTGCAGTTAGATCAATGCAAGGGATGTACTTTGGGAAAATTTGTGAAGACCACTTTTCATGAGAAGGATAGTCGCACCACGACGATCCTTGAGAGAATTCACACAGACGTGTGTGAACCTTTCTCAATAGCTTCGAAAGAAAAGGACAGGTATTATGTGATATTTGTTGATGAATTTTCTCGTAAGTGCTGGATCTTCTTCATGCAGAAGAAGAGCGAGACATACTCAAAGTTCTGTGAGTTCAATGCGCTGGTTGAGAAAGAGTCGGGGAAGCCAGTGAAAGCTCTTAGGAGCGATAATGGTGGTGAATACATCTTTGACGAATTCAAAGACTTTTGCAATGCAGAAGGAATTCGAAGAGAGCTCATAGTGCCTCATAACCCACAACAGAATGGGGTCGAGGAGAGAAAGAATAGAACGATCGTGGGTGTTGCACGGGCGATGTTGCATGATCAGGGCCTTCCCATACACTTGTGGGCTGAAGCATGCAACACTACGGTTTATGTGCAAAACTGTTGTCCTCATAAAGTACTTGGCATGAGTACACCCAAAGAGGCGTTTTCTGGTAAGAAGCCTAATATTTATCATTTGAAGATTTTTGGCTCACCTGTTTACATTCATGTGACGAAGGATGCCAGGAAGAAGTTGGAGCCAACCGTAGAGGTTGGGATATTTTTTGGGTACACAGAAACACCCCACAATTATCATGTGTATTTTCCAGACAGTCGGATGACTGTCGTGTGACGGGATATCAAATTTCATGAGGAGAAAGCCATGAAGTTGTCGCTTGAGAGGGAGCTACACTTGCATGAAGATGAGGAGCTACTAGTTCCTAAATATGAGCCTTAGGATGTGGATCAACCATAAGAGGAGGTTCATGGAGTGGAAGAAACCACTCATGCACGCCAAACATCAGAGGGCGGAAGCGCACTACAGAAGCTGAGCGACTGAATCTTGATGCAGCGTAGAATGTAGGAGCACTTACATCACAGCGCAGACAGAGATAGTCACCTGACCGATTTACTTGTTGAAGATTGCAACAAGAAACAGTGAAGGAGGCATCTTGAAACATCATTCCTGATCCTAGTTGGAACATGATCACCTAAACTAGGTGGGGCCCACAAAGGTGATTTTTGTTGCAAAGTCTATTTTTAGACTATGTCTATTTTTAGACATGTCGATCATATTCTATGAGTTGCAGGATGCTATTTGTGGATGGTTGGTCAAGTTGGAAAAATAGATTGACTTCTATTTTTAGACATATTGGGCGGAATCTATTTTTAGATTGCCAGTCTAAAAATAGATATGTCGAATATTATTAGCTCTTAATAATATTTGGACTATAAACATTATCTTATTCTCTTGGAGCACTTCAGTTAAGTGCACAGATGTGGCACAAGAGCCGACAGAAGGAATTACGCTATTCCTGAGGGTTATGTGGAGCTATTTCATGGATACTTCAGTTAGAACTCATGTGACAGAGTTTGGTGGAGTTGATTGAGGAAGTTAATGGAGTTGTGTTCAATTTAACTAATCTAAACATAGTTGAGCTATTTGTATCTAGTCTAACTGATTGATACACTAGTGAGAGTGGTGTGAATTAATTATTAATTAATTCACTAATTATAAACTCATTAATCAACTAAAGAATACATCAGTTAACTTCAGTGCATGGACAGTTTCAGTGGAGACTAGTGGAGAGATAGGTGAAAGAGCAGTGTGACTATCAGTTGTGACTATAGTGATGCATGGTTTGCATCCAACACTTAGTAGAGATACCTTTAAAGACTGCGTGAGTGAGGCTGGGGTAATTCAAACTCATCATGAGCTATTCTTCAGCAGGGATTGCGCAGTAGAGGCAGGCTAAGGGCTGGCAAAGATCGGTGCATGGGATTTGCAAGATCAGAGCTTGATTAGTGTGTAGCAATTGGAGATTGTATTAAGAGCTTGTGAGGAGCTTTGTATGATGATTTTTACATGATCTCTATGACATATATAATATACAGATAGTTGGGGATTTTTAGCTTTAAGCTTTCCCATTACATACTTTGTTCATATGTGTGAATTTTTTATGGTTTTAATGTGTGCATGCAATTGATTTTATTTCCGCAATTAATGATCAATGGTAGAAGAGATTCTGTATTGTGAATGAAGATAAAATAGTGTGTGATTAGGAGAATCTCAGTGGATAAAAAATCAGTTATTAAAATTTCTACATTACTGGATACATGGCTCTGATCAGCAAGTGTATCGTGACAAAACCATCTTCTTTCGAGGAAGCTGTGGAGGACCCTGCATGGGTAGATGCCATGGTGGAAGAGTATGATTTGATTGTTAGAAACAGTGCATGGGAGATTGTCCCAAGGCCAGAAGGGAAATCAGTGGTAGGTTCGAGATGGATCTACAAAGTGAAGCAAGCTACTGACCATTCTTGCTCTCTCAGCGCAGATGGGTTGGCACATTCATCAGATGGATGTGAAGACTGCGTTCCTCAATGGAATCATTGAGGAGGAGGTGTACATAGAGCAGCCTGAAGGATTCGAAATCTTCAACAGCGAGTCACATGTGTGCAGGCTCAAAAGAGAGCTGTATGGGCTGAAACAAGCACCTCGTGCTTGGTACACACGGATAGACAGTTATTTCACCGGACTTGGATTCACCAAGAGTGAGGCAGATCCAAACCTATACCAGATTGTGGTGGAGGGTAAGTTGCTGATCATTGTACTTTATGTAGATAATTTGATACTAACAGGTGATGAACTGTTGATACACTGATGCAAGGTAGATCTTGCAAAGGAGTTTGAGATGAAGGACTTGGGCCTCCTTCATTATTTCATGGGATTGGAAATTTGGCAGTGGAAGGGTGGATTGTTTGTGTCTCAAGGCAAGTATGCCCGAGAGATACTGGAGAAGTTCAACATGATGGCTGCAATCCTATCGACACTCCTCTTCCTGGTGGTTGGAGGAAAGAGGATGCTATATCGGCAGAGGTAGTGGATGCCACTATTTATCGATAGTTGGTTGGTTCGCTCATGTATCTAGTCAATACACGATCGGATATATGCTACGCTATTAACCAGCTTTCACAAGCTATGGTTAAGCCTACCAAGCTCTTTTGTAAGGCAGGCAAGCATGTCCTGAGATATCTCAGGGGCACATCAGGATATGGATTGTGGTATAGACAGTCGGATGAGTTGAAGCTGCATGGCTTCATGGATGCAGATTGGGCAGGAAGCCCAACGGAAAGAAAGAGCACATCTGGAGGGATATTCAGTATCGGGTCTACAACAGTTTCTTGGTATAGCAGGAAATAGATATCCATGGCACTCAGTTCAGCGGAGGTCGAGTACATGGCAGAAATTTTGGCTGCATGCGAGGCTATATGGATGAGGAAGATCCTGGTTGGGTTGTTCGTTTCACACTTAGATCCTACTGTGATATATTGTGATAATCAGAGTTGCATTAAACTCTCGGTTAATCTAGTATTTCATGATAGATGTAAACATATTGACATCTGGTATCATCATATCAGAGATTGTGTGCAGCAGAAGATCATGTTACTATCTTACATTCCTACGGAGGATCAAGATGCAGATATTCTGACGAAGGCGCTCACCAGGAGCAAATTCGAATACCATAGAGACAGGATCGGGGTGGAAGATAATCCCTATCTTGTTGAGAGGGAGTGTTGAGATTCAACAAGATGATGAGCTTAGTGAAAAGAGTCGCCTTCACTAAGTGTGCCCATAGGCTATTTTTGGCACAAAGTCTATTGTTAGACTATGTCTATTTTTAGACATGTCGATCATATTGTATGAGTTGTAGGATGCTATTTGTGGATGGTTGGTCAAGTTGGAAAAATAGATGGACTTCTATTTATAGACATATTAGGTGGAATCTATTTTTAGATTGCCAATCTAAAAATAGATATGTCGAATATTATTAGCTCTAAATAATATTTGGACTCTAAACATTATCTTATTCTCTTGGAGCACTTCAGTTAAGTGCACAGATGCGGCACAGCAGCTGACAGAAGGAATTACGCTATTCCTGAGGGTTTACTGGAGCTAATGCACGAGGAATTCAGTTAGACCTCATGTGACAGAGTTTGGTGGAGTTATAGAAGTAGTTGGCGGAGTTGTATTCAGCTTAACTTAGTTAGACTCGCTTGAGATAGTTGTATCTAGTCTAATCGATTGATACACTAGTGAGAGTGGTGTGAATTAATTAGTTAATTAATTCACTAAATAATAAATCATTAATCAACTGAAGAATACATCAGTTAACTACAGTGCATGGACAGTTTCAGTGGAGACTAGTGGAGAGGTAGGTGAAAGAGCAAGTGTGACTATTAGTTGTGAATATAGTGATGCATTGATTGCATCCAACACTCAGTGGAGATGCCAATGAGGATTGTGCAGTGCAAGCTTGGTGGATTGGAGTTTATTCAGAGCCATTCTTTAGCAGGGATTGCGCAGCAGAGGCATGCTAGTAGGTGGCAGAGATCGGTGCATGGATTTGCAAGATCGGGCCTGATTAGTGTGTAGCGAATGTATTGTACTGAGAGCTTGATATGATAAGCTTTGTATGAGGATTGTTACATGATCTCTATGAAATATATTATATACAGATATTTGGGGTTTTTAGCTTCAGGCTTTCTCTTTAAACAACTGTGTTAATGTGTGTGAATTTTTATGGGTTCATGTGTGCATTGCAATTGATTTAATTTCCGCATGTGATGATCAATAGTGGAATAGATTCTGTATTGTGCATGAAGTTAAAATAGTGTGCGATCAGGAGAATCTTGGATATATAACACCTAAGTTATATAATTTCTACAGATCAAATTAGTTTCCTTGGCTATCCCAGTCTATTGGGTTGCCCTCTCATGGGTTCCCAAAAGCACTCTGTCTACAATTAACAAAATTTGCAACCGTTTCCTTTGGGCTAGTTTAAAGGAGGAGCAGATGATGCCTTGGGTGGCCCTAGAAAAGATTGCTCGTCCCAAATCATGGGGAGGTTGGGGAATTAAGGAGCTTCCTTATTTCATGACCTCTCTCATAGCTAAAATGGGCTAGCATCTCATTTCCCGGGATAATCTCTTGACGATGGTCATAAAGCAAAATTACATTGATCCTATGCCAATCCTGGAATGGATATGAATGCCGAATAAGAATACAAAAAATGAATCCATTGTATGGAAATCCACTTTAATGTCCATAAATATCCTAGAATAGGGGCTTACATGGCATGTTGGGGATGGCACATAGTTTCGAATAGGTCGTCACCCCTGGGTGGGATGCTCGAGGAGATTTGCACTCACCCATGACCTCATTGACCATCTGGAGCGAAGAGGTATTAGAACCTTAAACCACATTGAAAATCATTGTCAGTCATCGATCTGGAGGCAAGGGTGGCTACCTAGGGAAGCCCTTCAGTTAGAGGATAGGTGGCTTGAGAAGTGGCAGGGGTTCATAAATGATCTTCAAAATGCTAATATCAGACTACAAGAGAGACAGGATGAATTAAAAAGGGTCCATGCTCCATCGGGAATTTTCTCCCCTAAGTTTGGGTACAAATGGCTAATGGCTCAGAAAGGCTTGGGGGAACCAAAAATGGTGGTACAAGTCCCTATGGAATTTCAAGGGGCCAACAAAAATAAAGCTTTTATTTTGGTGCATTCTCTAGAACAAGATCCCCACTTAGGATTTTCTTCAGCGCAGGGGGGAGATTGGGCCTGGATGGTTCTCGTTATGTAAAACCACTTTGGAGTCTTCACACCACCTTTTTCTTACCTTTCCATTCAATATGTAGCTCTGGACAGAAACACTGAGGCTCCTTAAAATGTCTCAGGTGTGGGAAGGTAATGATGTGAGGGCTGCTTGGGAACGTTGGTGGTGAGCCTCTCCAAATTATAGGGTCAGGAATCTCCCTCTCCTTGTTGCTTGGGGGACTTGGATAGGTAGAAATCAAATCATCTTTCAAGATTCTTGTTTCCCGATCAATCGACTTGCTGCTGAAAGTGTGTCCATCTATGAATTCATACCCCTCCTGGCTTCCCCTTCCCAACCTCACGTCATCTTTCAGGAGCACATCAGGGGGGACATTCCATGGGCCTACTTTGATGGGGCCTCTGACCCTCAAAACAAATGTGGGGCTAGACTATTCATTCACGAGCCATCTAGAAAAATTCATAAAGCTTCTATTGGGCTTGGCAAAGGGACAAACAATTTTTCTGAACTCAAAGCTCTTCATCTTCTGCTATGCTAGATTTCATTTCTTGAGATGAGAGATGTCTAGATATTCAGGGACTCTATGAACATCATCAAATGGTTTAATGGCACTCAGAGATGAAAAAATTTCATTTTAGCTACTTTGCTTGATGAAGTAAATATTGTAAAAGCTTACTTTAACTAGATATCTACTTGCCATATCTACAGGGAATGGAATCATGCAACAGTCATCTTATTTAAGGAAGGTGCTCGACAAGATATCGGGCAATGTGTCACTGTAGCGGTTGAAGGAGGACAGATCCGAGGGATTGATCAACCTCCTTTCGCTCGTTGAGCTCCAGTTTCCTTTTTCCATTTATATGCTAGTACTGATCTTTATTTTTTATGTTTTTGGTCTTCTCGCATTGATATTATAGCTAACTACTCTTGTTATTGTCTCTGTTTCGGATAGTTTTCCTCACTGAGGAGATCCAGGAGACTGTTTTAGATTTAAAATTTATGCTATCATAAAAACTCAGTGAAAGTGGGAATGGTATCTACCTCCCAGTTTTTAGTCATGATGGAAGTCATGATGATGATTGCAACAGACATAGTCTTTTTTCATCCCTGTTTCAGGATTCTCCACAACAAAGTGGAAGCTTGGGGGCTGAAAGTAGACAACACAAAAATGTATATTTTTGTTTTTTGGACAAAGCTGTGAGGATCGATAGAAACATCATCCTTCTCAATGGAAAATTCATTGTTCCTTTACTCAGAATAAAGGAAAATGTAGTTCATTGAATGCTCTTGCATATACTATGTAACCTTCTACTTAATCAATAGATGGGTTCGATTTTTTCTTTGGAAAAAAAAAAAAAACTTTCCCAAGAAATCTAAATTCCTTTTGGATGTCCTTGAAATGTTTATGGTATATATTTATATTATATAAGTTTTGGTATTTTCTTCTTTGTAGTATTTTCTTTGTAAGTCCCTTGTATATTATAGAATGCCATCGATAGTGAAAACACTTAATCATAAAATAAAATAGGGAAGTATATCTAATTAAATGGATAGATTATATGAAAATTAAGAGGACAATTAGAGCTAGAGGAAGCTTGGAATTTTGGGATTTTGGAAAGCTACGGGGTTGAGGAGGAAATAGTAATCTATATTGAACATGGGCTTTTACTTTGGAAGCAATACCATACCACGTGAGTTCATATTGGGGGATATATATTGAGGAAAAAATGATATAATATATTGAGCATATAATAGGGGTAAAGGGTGGGGTGGTAGGAAGGAGAGGGATTCTCTCTAATCCCAATGGAATAATTATCAATAAGTGTGCTTGGGGACGGGGAAGGAAAACCAACAATAAGGCCAAAGCCTGTGAACTATATTTGGGCCTTCTCTTAGCCAAGAAATGAGGAATTAAGGACATTTGATTATTGAGAGACTCTTTTTTTGTAATCCACCTATTGAGAACAAACCCATTTCCTAGAGATAATGAGCTCAATATTTTAATTAATCAAATAAAATATATCGTATTCTCTTTCTCTACTTCACAACCCTTTCATGTCCGAAGTTCTCTTAATGCGGAGGTAGATCAAATGGCCAATAAAACATGTTTGATGGATGTAGGTCTCACTGATATAAATGGTGAGGTAGACAATCTCCCTATCTCATAATGATATATATGCTTATTCCTACAACTCTCTTCATTCTTATTAATCCCCATCTAAATTTTAAATTAATGATTAATCCCTCCTCTCCATCGTCATTCCCCTCGTACCTACCTCTCCCTTCGCACAATCTCCCATTGCATAATATTTTTGACATAAAATGTATTAATTGTTCCATGTTGGAACTCCCATGCTTGATGGCATGGGAAGCCATCAACATACTCAACATGGCGGCCCTCAAGTCTTGGAAATATGCAGGAGGATTAATTCAAAATAAGGAGTCTATGCTATGGATTCACTTAAGGCAAAATTAGTGGACTCCTACATGTAACAACTTATCCAAGGTACAAAATTTATACACCCAAGTGAGGATTAGGTGGGTTGTTAATATAAAGGCTCGGCTGCATGGAGTTGGAGTCATTTCACACAAAGGATTGATGATGAAGTTGCATTAGAACAATAATAAATTTGCAGATATAAGCCAACCCCACACGCTCTCATTGATGGGTGATTGGAATAAATGGTTGTTGAGAGTCTTAGTATGTTACATTCTAATGGTTAAGACGGAGTTGGGGCCCAAGATGTGGGAAATTTGGTGGTGAGTGATGTACAGGAACACTCATTGGTGGGGCTTGTTGGGTATCGGCTCTCTAGAAACGTTTGTATTTCCTTATCTCAATTTAAGGCCGAGTCTGTGGTTTCGAGTTTATTTCTTTGAGTTAGAAGTTAATATCATTGGTAGGCTTGGAAAGCCCTGATTTCCCTTGCGTGTGAGTGGTTTTCTTCTATGCAGGGCATTGGTTTCCATGGCATCAGGGCCATGGGGACACTGTCAATCACATTCAGGAAAGGGTAAGTGGAAGAAGCATAAAAATTCAAATTCATCAGGAGGCCCTTGGTCCTAATAAACTTGTGAACAATGCATCATGGAGCTTGCAAAGATACAGTCATATTTAATCAACCTTCATGTGTTGCTCCATCAACAGAGCACCTCACAAAAAAACACTCTAGACAATGTAGAGAACCAACACCAAAGGATTGGCATCTTCGAAGAAGAAATGGAGGCACTTCACAACATCATGGTGAATCTTTAGCCCCAGAATAATGAAATGAATAATCCAAAGGTAGAAGAGAGCATGGAAATTAATCTGAACCATCCTATGGAACCTCATGCTTAAGCTTGATGATAGATGACTGGTTTTAAATGTTTAGTATTTTTGTCTAAATTTTGTCGAATATATACTAATACTAGAATAAGAGTACTTGTAAGTCCAGTCATTTTGTATCTAATATGGACACTGCGACAAATAGCTCAACATAGTTATGATGTTTATAACTCTTCTACAATGTAAATCACCCAGGTTTTTGCCGCGACTGGGCACTAATTTAATGAAAAAAGTACTAATTCTTGGTATAAAAATATAATAGGGGTAAATGGTTTTTATATGTTGTGTATAAAAAATGGAGCTCAAATTTAATGAAAAACTATAAAGGGGTATAAAAAATGTTAATGAAAAAATAGATACCTACAATAAATAGTGAAAGTAATGGTTTTCTAAATTGGGAAGGTATATTGTGTTCATAATGGTAGGGGTAAATAAAGTGATTTCAGAGGTATTTTCCAGTATGTAGTAAAATTAAATGCATTGTTTAGCATGCCACGAACATAGGTTCTATGTTAGAGATTCATTGAGTGAACCCCCTGTGACATTGGAGACCCTACCCATGAAAGTCTATCATTATTCTCTAATTCTACTAAGAAGGGGTTTATTGTTGGTTTTAGTCCTAATTCATGTACCTTATGATGGTTGGGGAGAATATCCAGCTAGCGTATGTGTTTCATTCCACACCTTGGAAAACTATGCAAGAGTATGTGTCAATGGATAGCTCATGTCATTACTCCTAATCTCAACATAGTAGGTCAAAGGTTGGATATGGATATACATTAATCAAGTAGTACCTTCCTTGAGTGTTGACCTTTGTCGTTGATGTCAAGGAAGGGAGTTCCTTGAAGGCCTATGTTATTTTGGTTCATTTTAGGAAACCTTGTGTAGAGAAGTGTTCTATAACTTCATTGGTAGAAGAATTAGTTCCTAGTTTTGTTAAGGAGGTGTTGCCTATTATATAGGTGGTAGGGAGTGGTAGGGTGTTGGGTATGTGTTATATTCTTTCCACGACTAAGCATGCGTGGGGGGGTAAGAGGGGGGGCGGTAGCCCCCTCTGTCGGGGTTCGGGGCAGCGCCCCGGCGAAAATTTTGGTTCCTTAATTTCCACTGGGTAGTCTGCGTCCATGGTTTTGTGCATGGTTTTGCACATGGTTTTGGGGTTCGATGGTTTTCGGCCCCTGGTATTAGAGTAGATCTGGTCCAGGGAACTACGGTTATGTTCTAATCCAGGGTTAATGGATTGGGGTTTATGTATGCTCCGGCATGTATATATATGTGTTGTAACACTAAAAGGAATATAATGAAAAATCAAGCTGGTCGTCCCGATTTGGGATCCAGGGTAAAATCTCTGTGTTTATCTGTTTTATGTTTTATGCTCTCGCTATTGTTTATTTTCTGTTATAAGATTCGTGTGTAGATAATTTCTGTTCAGGGTTAAAACCTACATTTGGTATCAAAGTTGTTTCGGCTTCAAGGGGACGCCTTTGCTGCTGAGGGTTTTCTAGTTCGGGCCTGAGGTAGACCCTGTTCAGTGGGATATCTGTGGGATCGATTCTTGCGGTGAGAGAAGATGGCGAGCGGCGGAAAGATAGAGATCGAGAAATTTAATGGTTAGAGTTTTGAGTTGTGGAAGCTCAAGATGGAGGATCTGCTGGTGGATAAAGATCAGTGGATCGCGGTAGATCCAGGTACTAAACCAACGGCAATGTCAGATGAAGACTGGAAGAAACTGGATCGGAAGGCTAAGAGCACAATACGGCTGTGTGTCTCAGATTCAGTATTGTTGAATGTATCTGGGGAAGCTACGACGAAGAATTTGTGGGAAAAACTTGGGACTTTGTACCAATCTAAGTCTCTGGTGAATAAGTTGTTCCTGCGGAAAAAGTTGTATAACCTGAGGATGAAGGATGGAGACTTGGTGACAGAGCATCTGAACGCCTTCAATACTGTGGTAAGTCAGCTGTCATCTATTGATATTAAAATCTCAGATGAAGATAAGTGCATCAGTTTGTTGTGTTCTCTACCAGACTCGTGGGACAGTCTTGTTATTGCAATAGGTAGCAATACAACTACCTTGAATTTTGATGACATTGTCTCACCATTAATAGAGGAAATGAGACGAAGAAATTGGAGGGGTCAGAATGGAGATGCCTTATGTATATGAGGAAGGTCCCAGAATAGAAACAAGAATAAGGACTCGAGTGGGAGACCTAAATCTAGAGGGAGATCTAAATCTCCTGGAAAGTTTTTAAAGGTGTGCTGGAAATGTGGAAAGGAAGGGCACTAAAAAAAGGACTGCAGATCTAAAGCTCCTCAGAAAGGAAAGGGATCTGATGATGCTCCTTCTGCAGAGGCAAAAACCACCTCGAATGAAGGTGTGGATATGTATTTGGCTTCTTCTTCAAATACACATGTAGATCACGAGTCATGGTTGATTGACTTGTGTGCATCCTTTCACTTCACTCTCCATAGGGAGTGGTTCTGTGAGTATGAGAAATATGATGGTGGTGATGTCTTCCTAGGGGATGATAGGAGGGCTAGAATCATCGGACATGGAAAGGTCAAGCTGAAGCTGCAAGGTGGAAGGATTAGAACACTTTCTGGTGTTCTGCATATTCCTGCATTGGCTAGAAATTTGATTTCAGTAAGCAAGATGGATGATGCAGGTGTAAAAACAGTGTTCGAGAAAGATTCCTGCAAGATGGTTCGGGGAGCACTGGTACTAATGCGGGGAGTTCGGACTAGAACTCTATACAAGCTACAAGGTAACACTGTTATTGATGGGTGTAATAGTTCTATGGTTCCTGAAAGTGGAGCGGAAAGCTTAGCTGTCTCTGGAGAAAAGACCATGTTATGGCATCAAAGGCTTAGACATATTGGAGAGAAGGGCCTTCAGATATTGCACAGAAATGGTATGGTAGAAGGTATGTCTAATTGTTCTCTGGATTTCGATTTCTGTGAACATTGTGTATATGGGAAGCAGAATCGGGTGAGTTTTCCTTCTGGTGCTAAGAGGGCAAACAAGATATTAGAACTTGTGCACAAGTGATGTTTGGGCCTCAGGCCGGCTCCATCACTCGGGAAAGTCTCAGGGTATCATGTTTCATTCATAGATGACTTCTCAAGGAATACATGGATATATTTCTTGAGGAAGAAATCTGAAGTCTTTGACAGATTTAAAGAATTTAAGGCTCTGGTGGAAAACCAGACAGAGAAGAAGATAAATGCGCTGAGGACAAATAATGGTGGGGAGTTCTGCAAGAAGGAATTTGAAGAGTTATGTAAGAAGTGTGGTATAGCACGGCAGAAGACTACTCCATACACACTTCAGCAAAACGGAGTTGTAGAAAGAATGAATAGAATGCTGATGGAAAAGACAAGAAGCATGCTCAGTGGTACCTGGTTAGGACAAGAATTCTGGGCAGAGGCAGTGGGGACTACATGTTACTTAGTTAATAGATCACCTTCATCGCCGCTTGAGGATAAGAACCCACATGAGGTATAACGGCAAGAAACCCTCTCTTTCACATCTAAGGGTATTTGGATGTGATGCATATGTACATGTTCCAAAGGAGAAAAGGACCAAGTTGGATAATAAATCTGAAAAGTGCATCTTTATTGGGTATAAGGATGGTTTAAAGGGTTACAAGCTTTGGAACCCAGAAACAAGGAAGGTTGTGTACAGCCGAGATGTGATGTTTAGAGAAGTGAAAGATGTTGTTAAACATGAAGTCCTATCAAAGGAACCTGAAAAGATAGAGTTTGAGCTAAAAGAGGATGAATCAGACTCTACAACAGAAGAAGACTCAGAAGATGAAGAGCCACAACTCCAGCTTTGAGAAGATCAGTTCGGGAAAGAAGGAAACCAGAAAGGTATAGTCCATCTGCTTTCTGTTCAGGTTTTGCCTTAACTATAACTGATGATGAACCCGAATCAAGCCGTGAGGTAGATTCAGATGTTGGAAAACTCTGGAAGGAGGCCATGTTTGATGAAATGGCATCCCTGCACAAAATTGAGGCTTGAGATCTGGTGGATTTTTTAGCTAGAAGGAAGCCCATTGGGAGTAAATGGGTGTTTAAGAAGAAGGTGAATGTAGAAGGTAAGGTGGAGAAATACAAAGCTCGTTTGGTAGCAAAATGTTATTCCCAGGTGTCGGGGATTGATTTTGGTGATATTTTTTTCTCTTGTTGCCAAAGTTACTTCTATTAGATTACTTTTATATGTTGCTGCTGCATTTGATTTTTAGGTAGAACAGATGGATGTGAAGACAACATTTCTTCATGGAGATCTAGAAGAGAAGATCTACATGAAAAAACCTGAAGGCTTTGTGGGGAAGGGTAAGAAAGAATTGGTATGCAGGTTAAAAAAGTCTATTTATGGGTTAAAACAGTCACCAAGGATGTGGTATCAAAAATTTGATACTTATATACAGGGATTTGGCTTCACCAAAAGTAAAGAGGATCATTGTGTTTATTTAAAATTAATTGGTGACCATGTTATTTATTTAGTATTTTATGTGGATGATATGTTGCTGATTGGAAATGACAAAGAAATTATCCAAGATTTGAAGACCCAATTGTTCTCCAAATTTGACATGAAGGATCTTGGTGTTGCAAACTATATTTTGGGCATGGAAATTAAGAGAAATCGGACAAAGAGGAAGCTCTAGTTAAACCCGAGGAAGTATGTCGAGACTATATTGAAAAGGTTCAATATGTAGGATAGTAAACCAGTGAATGTTCCTATTCCTGTAGGTGTAAAGCTATTGCTGAACAGTGTCCCAAGACACAAGAAGAAGAGAAGGATATGTCCCGTGTTCCATATGCAAGTGCAGTGGGTAGCCTGATGTATGCAATGGTCTGTACTAGACCAGACATTGCACATGTAGTGGGAGTACTGAGCAGGTTTATGTCAAACCCAAGGAAGGAGCATTGGATAGCAGTGAAGCATGTTTTCAGATATTTACGTGGCACTAGTGATTATGGCTTGTGCTACTAGGGAAGACTAGGATTGGAAATAATGTTGGACATTCATGGTTTTGTTAATGCAGACTGGGTTGGAGATCTGGACCAAAGAAGATCTACAAGTGGGTATGTGTTTAGCCTATTTTGAGGCGCACTCAGTTAGATGAGTAAAAGACATACTGTAGTGGCTCTTTCAACTACAGAGGCAGGATACATAGCAGCCACTCAAGTGCTTTCAGGAAGTAAAATGGTTATGTGATTGTGTTCAAGTATGGGGTTGGTACAGCAAGCTATAAGGATAGACTGTGATAGCCAAAGTGCAATTTTCTTGGCTAAGAACCCTTCTTATCATTCAAAGACAAAGCACATTGATGTTCAATATCACTTTGTTAGAGATATGGCTGAGGCTAAAAGGGTGTTACTGGTAAAGGTGGAGACTTTGAAGAATGTTGCAGATGCATTGACGAAGTCTGTGAGCACTCAGAAGTTCTCCTGGTGTAGAGAAGGAATGGGTGTTGACGACTTGGCCAAATGACTAAGCTCTCCTGTGCCCCCCCATGGAAAGAAAACAACAAGTGGGAGAATGTTGGGTATGTGTTATATTCTTTCACTTACTACACGCGCGGGGGCTTATAGCCCCCTTGCACCGGGCGCAACGGGGGTCACGTGGGGCGTAGCAGTCCCCACACCTGAAGTGTACGAAAATTTTGGTTCCTTAATTCTCGCCGGGTAGTCTCATGGGCCCATGGTTTTGTGCATGGTTTTGCACATGGTTTTGGGTTCGATGGTTTTAGGCCCCTGGTATTTTTGTAGATCCGGTCAAGGGAACTACGGTTATGTTCTAATCCAGGGTTAATGGATTGGGGTTTATGTATGCTCCGGCATGTATATATATGTGTTGTAACACTAAAAGGAATATAATGAAAATCAAGCTGGTCGTCCCGATTTGGGATCCAGGGGAAAATCTCTGTGTTTATCTGTTTTATGTTTTATGCTCTCGCTATTGTTTATTTTCTGTTATAAGATTCGTGTGTAGATAATTTCTGTTCAGGGTTAAAACCTACATAGGGGAGTAAATCCTTTGGTAGAAATGATTTTCTAAATCCTTTAGTTAATGAGGTATGGAACCTAGTTTCAAAAATTTGGAGACACATTTATTTAGTTTTGTGAAGGTAACTATGACAGAGTATTACCATTGGTTATAATTTGAGTTTTTTAGAGTGGAGACTTTTCTAGTGAAGGAGCCCATTTGGTGGATTTGAATTTGATCTAGTTGGTGGGGTGGTTGTGTTAGTTGTCTAGGATAAACGTGAAGCCATAATGGATGGTAAGGTGAATATGGACCTTGGTAGAAATCTAAAGAGAAGTGTAAAGCTAATTGAGTGGAAGAATGATCTTGGTGCTTGGGGAAGACATTGCTATGTCACAATTTATTGAGTTTTCGTATAAAAAATTTATCAAAATTTTTTATTAGTATTTAATTTCTAAGACCAAACTCAAGGGCTATATGACAAAGGTTTGGAAACTGACTTTAAGGTATGTGCTAGCATTCCATATTTTCGTGATGTGTTGTTTGGATTTCCACTTTTGAATAAAAAAGGAGGTTGCAATTAATTTGAAATAACATTGGTTTGGGAGTTCAACAATAATGACCTTGAATAAATGGAGTCCTGGTTTATTTCTTCAAACAAAAAGACACTCTTAGCATCCAACATGGGTAAAGATGCCTGATTTTCCACTTGAGTTCTAGATGACATATATTTTCAAGGAAATTAAGGGTAGGAAGATATCTTTAGAAAATTCTCTTAATGTTTCTTATAAATTATAATATTTCCATCATGAATTATCAACTGCTTCCATGAAATTTTGTTTCAAATGAAACTATTTTGAATGGCATATGAACATCCTAGGATTGTTACATCATCGATTATAAATATTTATTAATTTTAATTTGGTTATATATATGGCTCGTTAATATCTAATAAATATTGACATGTATTTGCACATACAAATCCGTACCCATCAAGTTGTGCTACAAATATATTGATTCGTTTCTTTTTTAATCATATATGACTATTTTCATTGTAATTGTAATGTTCAAACTACTAAAATAAGGATGCATAAAACTCAACATATATAAACAATAATGGTATCTATCATTAAATTTTTTATTTCAAAGTCAACATGAGGAATGTGTTATGCAATCATACCTAAAAATTGAAGAGATCAACTCACTTGCAATCTAGGTGAACATGGAACTATTGGTCTCTCACTTACCATTGTAGTTGAGTTGCAATCATCAACCACATTTTTTGGTGGGGGATAAATCTCCTCCCAACCAATCTCTTAGTAATTACAATTAAGAGTCTATTGAGCCCCAGTCAACTATCTACAACAACTTCTCTTCAATCCACATCAAAATTAACCAAGAATATAATGTTTCATTTCGTTGTCTGCTTTTATTAAATAGTTTATTCTTCATATTCATCCATGCAAAAATCTCCATGGATAGGTTCCACTAGTCATCAAACAATTAAATCTTAATTAACTCTTCATCATGTGACTTTTATCTTTTTTATTTCTTCAACTTTTTTCTTATTCATTTTTTAGCATTTTCTCTTCTCTTTAACTTTTTTTCCTTTATAATGGCTATTATTATTATTTATTTAAATAATGGCTCTTGTATTTAATTCTTATTATTATCCTTTTCATAGGTACAATGGTGTATATCTCATATTAGGGATATATGTATATTGTCAACATCCATCATGTCACTTGTGGAAATTGAACCTGGGTTGGAAGTGTTGGGGTTCCCATGTTTTGGCTAGATTGGCAAGACCAAAAGATGAGACAACATCAGAACCACTTTGGGGCCCTAGGATCTAGCCCTCCTGGACCCGGAGAGGGATCTCTCCAAATAGAGCAAAGAATGATATATCTTTAAAGCTCAGAGTGAGATGTTAGGCTAGTTATGAAGCACATAGGGGGGTTTAAAGTGATTTGGTTGAAGGGTTGCTGGGTTGGTTAGGTGATCATGGACTGGGAAAGCAATGGGAGAAAAGGAACAAAGCAGCAGGATGTTTCAGCAAAGAGGATAGGCCAAGACAGTGCCATCCATTGGGCTATGGAGTCATGAAAGGAAATTACATGCAACAACTAGCCAAGGCTTTCAAAGGGCAAGTCATCTATACTAAAGGATCTTTTTAGCTAGATGATGGGATGGAACATTAAGGAGGAAAGTGAAAGAAGGAAAGCAACCAATTTTCTGTCTATAGATCAGGTCAGAGGTCATTTAACTCCAGACCTGCTTGGACATACTCAAAGGCAGCTCTCAAAGAGACAAAGGGGCAGCTTATAGATCAGACCAGAGGTCATTTAACTCCAGATCTGCTTTAGCAACTCCAAGGGAAAAAACAGAGATAGATTTGACAAAGAAGCATCCAAGTGGCAAACCCTCAAGTTCATACATCAGCCAGCAGGCAATAACATCCGCTGCACTGGTTAAACCCATGAATTTACTCTTGGATAACACATTTTAGCAGAAAACATTGATGGCAAGGAGAGCAGACAGCATAGGGCACCTAACAAGGGTGAATCCTATACCATTATTCTGATGCAAGCCCAGAAGAACATGAAACAATATGAAAATATAAATAATAGAGTTAAGAAAAACATCACCAATAGTAATAGACCAGGATCCTGTGAAATGTGCTTTGATTAATTGATGAAAAACCAGTCATGTACAATAAGCTCAATGGCTGTTACAGCCCAGACTTCTCCTCCCAGCCTATTACATACAAACTACTCTGCTATTCCCTCCCACGACTGTTCTAACAGTCAAACTGAATCCCTCTAACAGCAGATGCCCAACAAGGAAACAACAACCTTTACATTATGTTCTCGGGGATCTTTTATAGGAGAAGAGGAGGAAACAGAAGTAGATATACAATTAATCAATCTCATTCAGACAGAATCGGCGGAAGTGTCCACGCCCATACTGCTTAATGGCTCTGCGGCTCTGTATGTACTCTGTAATCTAGTTCGGAGATCTCTGTCAGGTCAGATTTTGACCTCGGATATTTCTTTGGGGTCCTTCGACTGTCTGGAGCTTTGTGCTAACCTTCTGAATAAATGAACTAGGTGAAAGATCTGCGATGCTCTCCATACCTCATAACTGCTGCCTGACTGTCCTAAATGGATTTCGGAAAGCGCAATTAATCTTTTCAGGGCTCGAGGAGATATGGAGGCATTGTTGGAAGGTGTACCTCAGGAGGAAAAGGTCATGCTATTAGGTGGCGCAGTTATGACCTGCTGGTGTGCTCTTAGTCTTCAAACAGTGCCTTAATCCTTTGAATGCAGGATCATAATCATTAATCTTCAATTTCAAGCTTAAATCCCTTCTAACCCGCCTCTGTTGTCTCGTTTGGCCGCTGAATTGGCCTCTCTGTACTATCTGCACCGTAGAGTAAACCTGTTGCAAACCGGGCCGCGGTGGAGAAATGCTGTGGAGGTGGAGGAATGGTGGCGGAGTAGCGGAGGAAGAATCACAGTGTAAAGGCCAAAGGCTTTTACCTGGGCGAATTACAAAGAAAAGGGGCACAAAACAATGGAGCGGAGTATTAGATGTGGGGCTGACCGTGGCGGGGGGGCGATTAGATCTGAACCATTAGATCTGGGAGGAAATGGACGGTGGAGATGTAATCGGAACAATCACAATCGGAGGAGCACAAAGAGGAGACACTCACAAAATTCCGATTGCGATCGGGCGGGGAGAGCGATAGCCGTTGGATTGTGAAACAAACGAACGGACGAGATCAAATCGGAGGATGGAGGGAAGGGGTTGCGATTGCGATCGGAAGGAATGAAGCGATTGAGCGCTGGTCGTCAATCTGGAGGAAGATGGACGGTCAGGATTGAATCGGGAGGGGGACGGAAGGACTTGCGATCAGCGATCGGGCGACGGGTGTGATTGGCGCAGGACCGTTGATCTGTGGGAGGAATGGACGGCTGTGATTGAATCGGAGCATCGCAATTGGGAGTCGAAGCAGGAGGCTTGTGATCAATCGGAGGTTACGATGTGAATGTTGCGATTAGCGGACAACCGTCAGATCTAAGCGGAGCAACGGTTTTGATCACATCGCGGGACTTGCTTAATGAACGATCGCATCAGAACTTTTATGATGTAACAAAGGAAATGGACCCTCGCCCGACTTCTGATTGCGATTGGTGCTCGGGACTTAAGCGCTTGGTCCCAGCGCATGGGCACATGTGGGGAAGTGGTTAAGGGGCTGGCAGAAAGGGGCTAGGCCTTATAATAAGGTCGGAAGTGGGTTTTTTGCCCATTTTAATGGATTTTAGGGCTGGGGAAGGGGAACGATAGAGAAATAAAGGGGGAAGAAGGGAAAACAAAGGGTAGGGGAAGAAATTAAATGGGATCTTGGGGGGATTTGAGGGGTAAGAGGGGAATAGAAGGGGAAGACAAGGGGGATGAAATAAAAGGGAAAAAGGGGGCCTTTGGGCATTTCTTCACATAACAGAGAGGCTTTAAAAGGGGAACCAACAGAGGGGATTTGATCAAAGGATAAAAGACACAAAGAGGCTTCAAGGAGACTATGTTTTCAGAGGAAATGCATTCCTTGAAGACTCAAAAACAATTTAGCCCCCTATTTGCTTGTCAAAAATTTCATAGGGGGGCTAACAGTGGCTCCACATGGGGATGGCTTCTTCTTGAAGGAGCCAAGAAACCAGAAAATGATCTCTTGGTGTAGGCCAGATGCCTGCTGCTTGAACCATCCATTTCTTTCTTTGATCAGCTGCCACAAACTATGAAGACAACATATCAGCAGTACAATTCTTCCAAACAACTACCTACCCACACTATAGTCCTAACATTTTTTCTTCTTGGGTGCATTTGGACTTGCAGACCCTTTTACATCATTAATTTTTCAAACAGGAAAAAAAATAAACCTATTCTACTTCTACCCTTATTACTCCATGAGACCAGATTAGACTGTTGGTCTCATATGTTTCTCTACCTACACTACTACCTGCTAGGATTAGACTGTCTAGCAGGTTTCTTCTCTACATTCTAAGACAGCAATTTAAACAACTAATCTACTTGCTCATAGGTTGAGCTTTATTGAGCTTTTCCTACCTACCCTACTCTAACTGAAATATTTACAAGTCTAGCTTACAAACATGGTCTTCCAATGTAACCAGTCCTTCAAGTGATCCCATGACTGGTCCTTCTTGCTCAACTCCTTGAGCAGGCTGGATAGGCAGGGCAGCTCCCACTCTTTTTGTTCAACAACAGCAGCCTTGAAAAGTTTTGTTTCTTCTTGCAACATGCTGCTGAGCAAGACCTTTGATCCTTCTTTAAATGTATGCAGGAAATGTGCATAAGGATCATGAAAAGATACCTGGCTATGAATATTTGGCAGACTGGCTTCGACCAGGATCTCTTCTTCTTCCACTGGATGAAGAATGAGACTCTCTTGGAGTAGAGTGTCTCCTTCATCTTCTGAACTGGAGGACTCATCGTATATTGGAGTTGAGTCCTCTCGGAGCTCCGATATGTTCTGCTCTGAGGTGCAGGGCTCCGTGAAAATATCCATGTGTTCTTGAGCAGGGGCGTATTCCATTTCCTCCTCTTCAAGAGGAAACTCCTTGCTTTCATTGTGCTCAAGAATATCTTCTTTGCTTTCCTCCTCATCTTCTGAAAGGAAAGACTGCTGGTGTCCGATCTCATGACACTCATCACTGATGCTTTCATAAATTTCCCCGTCAGTGTCGTAGATAGGCGGACCTGACCAAGTCCAGCGTTCTGGGCGCACAACAAATCTTTCTTCGTTCTGATCCACAGAGGATTCTTCTGAAAATGAATCATCAAACTCAAATAATGACTGAGCAGGAGCTTGTGTTCTATAGAAGATGTCTGGGGTGGACTGCTGGTTTAATATCCGGTCAATCTCTTCTTCTGTCAAAAGAGGGATTTCCCTTTCATTAGGGACAAAAGAACAACAGTCCTCTCTCTCTTGCATTAGCTGACTAGGAGGCGGGATGTCTTCTTGAACCTCTTCTTCTTCATCAGATTCTGCCTCTTCCACGTAGTCGTCTGCTTCCTCAAGGCAGCTTTCCCTATCAGCCTTTGCTAATAGGTCCTGATACTCTTTGGTCAGCGTAACACAAGGCATAGGTAAGCAATCGGGCAATTCCTGATCACTTTCCTCTTCATCTTCTACAGATTCTTGAGAATCATACAGGTCCTGCTCATCTTCTAGATCTTGAGTTTTTTCTTGTTCTGAAGACGACATGGCCTGTTCAAAATAATCATCATCTGTATTCATATTGGCCATGTGCGTCTCCAGCATTTTGCCAAGCACTTCTGTTATTCTGCATACTTTTTCATACAAAGCATTATACTTTGCATCCCTATCCATGCTTGGATTCAAGCTTATGCAAAGAAGGCTACTATCTCTTCTCGACCAGTTGAGTGTTCTTCACCAGTGGAGTCATTTGGTCTTTGGATCATAGGGAGTGTGGAGTCGCCAGGTGGAGGAATTTGACTGTTCGAAGCAGAATGATGTCCACCATCAGCAATGAAAATCCAATCTAGAGACAAAGCAGTTCTTTCCCCAGTGGAGTCGCCATTATGTTGGGGTTCCCATGTTTTGGCCAGATTGGCAAGACCAAAAGATGAGACAACATCAGAACCACTTTGGGGCCCTAGGATCTAGCCCTCCTGGACCCGGAGAGGGATCTCTCCAATAGAGCAAAGAATGATATATCTTTAAAGCTTAGAATGAGATGTTAGGCTAGTTATGAAGCACAGAGGGGGGTTTTAAATGGTTTGGTTGGAGGGTTGTTGGGTTGGTTAGGAGATCATGGACTGGGAAAGCAATGGGAGAAAAGGAACAAAGCAGCAGGATGTTTCAGCAAGGAGAATGGGCCAAGACAGTGCCATCCATTGGGCTATGGAGTCATGAAAGGGAATTACTTGCAACAACTAGCCAAGGCTTCCAAAGGGCAAGTCATCTACACTAAAGGATCTTTTAGATAGATGATGGGATGGAACATTAAGGAGGAAATTGAAAGAAGGAAAGCAACCGAATTTCTGTCTATAGATCAGGTCAGAGGTCATTTAACTCCAGACCTGCTTGGACATACTCAAAGGCAGCTCTCAAAGAGACAATGGGGCTGCTTATAGATCAGACCAGAGGTCATTTAACTCCAGGTCTGCTTTAGCAACTCCAAGGGAAAAACAGAGATAGATTTGACAAAGAAGCATCCAAGTGGCAAACCCCCAAGTTCATACATCAGCCAGCAGGCAATAACATCCGCTGCACTAGTTAAACCCATGAATTTACTCTTGGATAACACATTTTAGCAGAAAAAATTGATGGCAAGGAGAGAAGACAACATAGGGCACCTAACAAGGGTGAATCCTATACCATTATTCTGATGCAAGCCCAGAAGAACATGAAACAATATGAAAATATAAATAACAGAGTTAAGAAAAACATCACCAATAGTAATAGACCTGGATCCTGTGAAATGTGCTTTGATTAATTGATGCAAAACCAGTCATGTACAATAAGCTCAATGGATGTTACAGTCCAGACTTCTCCTCCCAGCCTATTACATACAAACTACTCTGCTATTCCCTCCCACGACTATTCTAACAGTCAAACTGAATCCCTCTAACAGCAGATGCCCAGCAAGGCAACAACAACCTTTACATTATGTTCTCGGGGATCTTTTATAGGAGAAGAGGAGGTAACATAAGTAGATAGACAATTAATCAATCTCATTAAGACAGAATCGGTGGAAGTGTCCATGCCCATACTGCTTAATGGCTCTGCGGCTCTGTATGTACTCTGTAATCTGGTTCGGAGATCTCTGTCAGGTCAGATTTTGACCTCGGATATTTCTTTGGGGTCCTTCGACTGTCTGGAGCTCTGTGCTAGCCTTCTGAATAAATGAACTGGGTGAAAGATCTGCGATGCTCTCCATACCTCATAACTGTTGCCTGACTGTCCTAAATGGATTTCGGACAACGCAATTAATCTTTTCAGGGCTAGAGGAGATATGGAGGCACTGTAGGAAGGTGTACCTCAGGAGGAAAAGGTCATGCTGTTAGGTGGCGCAGTTATGACCTGCTGGTGCGCTCTTAGTCTTCAAACAGTGCCTTGATCCTTTGAATGCAGGATCATAATCATTAATCTTCAATTTCAGGCTTAAATCCCTTCTAACCCGCCTCTGTTGTCTCGTTTGGCCGCTGAGTTGGCCTCTCCGTACTATCTGCACCGTAGAGTAAACCTGTTGCAAACCGGGCCGCGGTGGAGAAATGCTATGGAGGTGGAGGAATGGTGGTGGAGTAGCGGAGGAAGAATCACAGTGTAAAGGCCAAAGGCTTTTACCTGGGCGAATTACAAAGAAAAGGGGCACAAAACAATGGACCAGAGCATTAGATGTGGGGCCGACTGTGGCGGGGGGGTGATTAGATCTGAACCATTAGATCTGGGAGGAAACGGATGGTGGAGATGTAATCAGAACAATCGCAATCGGAGGAGCACAAAGGGGAGACACTCACAAAATTCCGATTGCGATCGGGCGGGGAGAGCGATAGCCATTGGATCGTGAAACAAACGAACGGACAAGATCAAATCGGAGGACGGAGGGAAGGGGTTGCGATTGCGATCGGAAGGAATGAAGCGATTGAGCACTGGCTGTCGATCTGGAGGAAGATGGACGGTCAGGATTGAATCGGGAGGGGGACGGAAGGACTTGCGATCAGCGATCGGGCGACGGGTGCGATTGGCGCAGGACCGTTGATCTGCGGGAGGAATGGACGCCTGTGATTGAATCGGAGCATCGCAATCGGGAGTCGGAGCAGGAGGCTTGCGATCAATCGGAGGTTACGATGTGAATGTTGCAATTAGCGGACAGCCGTCAGATCTAAGCGGAGCAACGGTTTTGATCACATCGCGGGACTTGCTTAATGAACGATCGCATCAGAACTTTTATGATGTAACAAAGGAAATGGACCCTCGCCCGACTTCCGATTGCGATTGGCGCTCGGGACTTAAGCGCTTGGTCCCAGCGCACGGGCACATGTGGGGAAGTGGTTAAGGGGCTGGCAGAAAGGGGCTAGGCCTTATAATAAGGTCGGAAGTGGGTTTTTTGCCCATTTTAATGGATTTTAGGGCTGGGGAAGGGGAACGATAGAGAAATAAAGGGGGAAGAAGGGAAAACAAAGGGTAGGGGAAGAAATTAAATGGGATCTTGGGGGGATTTGAGGGGTAAGAGGGGAATAGAAGGGGAAGACAAGGGGGATGAAATAAAAGGGAAAAAGGGGGCCTTTGGGCATTTCTTCACATAACAGAGAGGCTTTAAAAGGGGAACCAGCAGAGGGGATTTGATCAAAGGATAAAAGACACAAAGAGGCTTCAAGGAGACTATGTTTTCAGAGGAAATGCATTCCTTGAAAACTCAAAAACAATTTAGCCCCCTATTTTCTTGTCAAAAATTTCATAGGGGGGCTAACAGGAAGCATTCCATTCCTTCCTCCCAAATACTTGGGATAACCCCACTTGACATTTAATTACTTATTATTACTTTAAGAGATAATATAGGCATCAATTATAGGATTAATTCAAAATAAAAACATTACATACTACCCCATTCAATAAAATTCCTCTAAAAGTAAGTTTTTTTGTTTGTTTGTTTATCAAGTTGTCTGATTTCATCAGATATTACATCACGCTTGACCCATGGCTCGAGAAACTATGACCCAGGGGCATATAAGTCGTAAAAATCACCTGGGGATCGCATGCAGCCTGGGCCACACCAGCACTAAGCTAACTTGGTTTAACTTGTATCCTCCCCATAGCAATGACACAAAATCCTCTGTGAGGTTTGATCCTAGGTCACTCTTCTAACGAGGCCCATCCTCAACCGGTTGTGCTAATGGGACTTGACCTATAACAATTAGCTTTAATTAGTTACTTATAAATTTTTATTTTTGTCACATATTTTACGCATCACCCTTCATTATAAATTTAGTATAAGAGCTACTAAAATAACCATAATAGGGATTGAAATTCCACATCATATCTCTAGCAAACCTATCCATGGAAAATTTTAGGGGTTAATATTCGCAGGTGGGCTAATTTTCCATGGTTTTTCTAAAAAAAAGATTCGCCAATTTCCATTTTATTTTAAAAATGATTCACCCAAATTTTATGGTATTAAATTATGTTATCCTAAAAATCACCAAAAATATGTAGAGACTATATAAAGTCATTAGAAATTTGGATATCTTTATAAAAATATCACCAAACATTTTATAGTCTGCATATTAGGGACTTGTAAGATTCACCAAGGTTTTTAAACTTCAAGATAAATTTTCATCCTTAAAATTTTCCCTGAACCTAACAAATATGAAAATAATGACTTTGAATCATGGATAAAACTATCCCAATCTCACATTTGAGTTTGTCTCATTAGATCTCACCATTGAAAAATTCCCATGGATTATCAAAGTCATTTTTGGCAATGCTAGAACTCTTTATTTTTTTTTGTTTTGGCTCAATACTATATTCTTTTGAGATATTTTCTATTAGACCTCATTTAGCCACTGAAGGAACTTCTTCATTGGACTAAAAGATATGGGAGTTAGAAGCCCACCACATATCATAAATCATAATGCTTGAAAACAATCCAAGTTATTTTATTGATACATGTTGTAACCATTCCTAAACACATTCCTTAAAACTTTACCTTGTCCAAGTAGTTCTTATATTTAAATATTGTTCCACATGAGCCCATACCTATGCTACATATGGACAAGATACAAACAAGTGTGAGATGAATTTTTCCTATAATTTATAAAGAGTACATATATTTGGACCTATCCATCCTCTCTTGATATAATTATCCCGAGTGATTAACTTGTTTCTTAAGGCTAGATAGAGGACAATTTTACATTTTAAGGGCCTATGAAGTTCCCATATAAACTCCCACCACCATTTCCTTTATCTGTTGAACTAAGATCCAATCCACGTGTTGTGTCCTAGTTTGGTAGTGAATTTACCGGAACTATGATTTTAAATGAGAAAAGAGAATCATATTCTTCTTCAAAAAATCTTATAAAATTTGAACACAAATTTCCTACCTAAATTCCACTCAATCACTTAGGCCCTTGTCAATCCTAAATTAATATATGATTTCGATCCCCGCCTTCCCCATTCTTGAGGATTATGAGATTTGACATATGAAAAATATATATCCATACTTCTTGGAGGATTTGAACAAGGTTTTTAGAGAGGTAGATCCCAGCCAAGGATATTTCCCTATTCATACCTTATTTCCACTTCATACCTTCCAAATTGTCTAGTTTCTAATATGTGAAAAATATGTTACTAAAGCCTTCGAGATAGTAGAACTATTTTTTGAGGATTTGTTGGGCTTCCTATACCATTCATCCATTGATAAACCATTTGGGTACTTTGACTTCATCAATCTCCCCAAACGTGATTTTTTTTGGTGAATCTCCATAAGATTCTAATTGCTAAGGATTGGGCAAACAAATAAATATTTTTGAAACCTCATCTTCCCAATTTTTTTGGCTTTGAAATTTTGATCACTTCACTAATGGAATTCCATTCAATAAATTAATACTAGAACATAATAAGTGAATTTTTTTTTTCTTTATTTTGGTGAGGATGCCTTTAGGAACACACACAATGAGATTCCAATAAACTGGAATAGGAATACTCCCCAACACATATTTAGGTGGAACTGGGTGTCCACATTGCAATAGAAATCTATGGACCCATGGGGAGATTTGAACCTCCATATTTTTAATTAGAGGTTCATTTACTAATAAAATTACTTATTTTAATATAAAATAAAACAATAAGAGGTTTGCATTAGGGTTTTCATTCTCATGCTATAATTTCTAATTCTCTTTGATGCAAATATACCCCTATTCAAACATTGGTGTCTAGTCTCAAGATGTGCCATGAATATTCAATAATGCAATATTTATTGAGTGTATTGAGCTATAATATGGATATGATCTCCTCGATACCATTGACACCTTGCACACTAATGCATATTTCATCAATGTAAAAAAATCCAACTAGGCACAAGATTCAGAGCACCTTGATCCATCTAATCCTTCATATGGTTTCCATTTTGTAGCTATATATCTCTAAAATAACACTCATAAATGTGCCATGTAGGTTGATGATTTTCTTCTCCAATAAAACTTTCCTTAAGTCTCCCCTCTACAAAATCCCTCATCACTTGTTATTCAATATCCACACCAATGTTCAACTGAAGCTTCAACCTTCCCAAATCATCTCCTTAACTTAGCTCATATCAAATCAAAAGTTTGTATATTTTTATCAAAAAGATATATTTAATATGGTGGTTGGGGAGGATATCAATTTAGAATCCGTGCTAGAGATCATGGAAAAAATTGAGGTTACTAGGTATTGTTGGAAGCTTGATTGGATTATTCCCTTAATAAATGGCTTGAGGTACATTGGTTTTTGGTGGTTAGTTATTTCCCTTTCATATTCTAATTAGAAGCTATATTTACTTTAAATTTTTCTCGAAAGAATATATGAGTTATTTCGTGAAGAAGAGTTGGAGTTGGGGTCCCTTAGGGTTAACTTTTCCTGAAGGGGAAGTGAGTTTTGATCCTTGAAGAGAACCCTTGTCCTTGGCACAAGTTTGGGTCATTCTTGTTGGCCTTTCATTAATTTTTTGTGTGCCAAGGTTCTTGAGTTAATTGAAAACGGAATTGGTTGTTTCAGTAGACTAGATTAGGGTTGTGACTCGAACCTCACTAGTATTGGAGATGGGTTCAATTTGAGATCACCATCAAAGGTGGCTTTCTGGAATAAATTGAATTGGTTCATGGAAACATCTCATGGATCCAAAATATTAATTATTGATTAATCATATTTAAATTATTTATATGTCATAAAGTGGGGCAAATTTAGACTCATTTTGATAAGCCATCTCCCTTTCCCCCATTTAGAAAAATATGGAAAGCGGAGGCCCTTCAAAATTTAGTTACAAATATCACTTTGTTTATTTAAGGAATATTCACCATTGGTGGATGAAAACATGGTAAAAGACCCTACTCCTTTAAAGGAATTAAATTTTGAAGGTTATGATTTTAGTATATTAGAAGCTTTTTCCTCTAGGAAGTCTATTAATATTGTATGCTCTCCTCATGGCTTGTTAAATTTTGTGGTATCCCCCCTTTCTCTCTCATCTTCTAAAAGGGCTTATTTCTACCACTCCTTTGTCTCCCATCCCCTCTCTTGTTTCCTCTCATTTTCCCCTCATGCTTTAAGATAGGGTCAATGGAAATTTAAGAAATTATATTCCTACTCCTCCTTCTACCCTCCATATATTGGAAACTCTTCTCAATGAGTCCTCTACCTACATAGGAGATAATCCTCCCCCCTCAAGCATTCTTCCTAGTTCTTCAAAAGAAAACCACCCTTTCAAATATGCCTATCATATTTACGTTTTACTCATGCATAAGGAATATGAATCCTCATTTAGAGGCTTAGCGTTACAAAAAATCCAAGGTGCTCACATGGGACATAAATCTCACCTATCCTTGGCCCAAATTTAGGCTATGAAATATATCCTTAACGAGAAGTAATCCAATATTGTCTAGGCCCTTAGAGTAGGGAATCCCACTATATGGTTATGCCATGATATTACTATCCTTCAATGTTGGTGGGGTTGTAGGTGTCCCCAAGTTTCTAGCCCTCAAGAGACTCATTCAATATTTCCCTCCAAACATACTAATGATCCAAAAAATATTGTGTTTCAACACTAAAGAAATGGATTCATCCTTCCCTAGTTTAAGAAGTGGTCCTTTAGTTTCTTATACTCGTATGGAGAGCGGAGGGCTCCTCACTTCTTGGATACCTAAGCTCAAATTTGTTTCTTTTTTAGTTTTTAGCTCAGTAATTTACTTTGAGTTGGAAGAATGTGACCTAGCCTCTTCTTATCATTTGATCAATATTTATGAATCTTATGTAGATAAAAGATAATTTTGGGATGGCATTGATTACTCTATGATTCTCTTAGCTCCTAAGACATAGTAGGTGGGGATTTAAATTTCACGCTCTAACTTAGAGAGACATGGGGTGCCAAACCCCATAAGGACCACCTCAAAAGGTTTTTTTTCCCTCATCTTGTTGGGAATATCCACCTTGTCAACATTGATCCCTCCAAATTAGTTCTTACTTGGAGGAGTGGAAGAAAGGGGGAAGATTGGGTAGCTAAAATGTTGGACACGTTTTTTTGTTTTTTTTTTGTTTTGTTTTTTGTTTTTGTTTTTTTGTTTTTTTTCTTTTGTTTTGTTTTTTGTTTTTTTTTGTTTTGTTTTTTTTTGTTTTGTTTTTTTTTCTTTTCAGAAACTTATCTTGAAAGTACCTGGGTAATTAATCCTATGTTACATTGGGATGAATTTCTAATTATTTACCAATTCTCATGAAACTAGAAAAAAAATAGAAAAATCCTCCTTCCCCTGTGAAATGAAACCACTCCTAGTTTCCTCATGAGGAATACAAGATAATAATCACTTCAATATGGTGTGATTTATGGTCCAACTCATGCAATTATTTCATTAAATAATTTTTGGACAATTTTCTAACTTAATTCATGCCACAAAGGCTTCAGTCAAGGATCATCTCAAGAAATATAGAGGAATGCTTCTTGACACTGAGAAAAAAATCAATGATATTTTGGTAGATCATCTTCCTAGCCTTCCCTCTAAGGAAGAGGAAGCTTCTCTCAAATCACAAGATATTCCTGCCAAAAAATATATTAGATGAAACCTCAAAATTTGTTTATTTGGTCATGCTAAAGGTGAAAATAATGCCAATTATTTTCATAGATTTTCCAATTTTAGAAAATGCCTCACTACCATCTAGGAAATATTACACTTGAATGGGATTCCATTCAAATATTTTGATGAAAATGAAGAAGTGGGAAGGGCATACTATGGTATTATTTCTCAAGAAATTGTAGAATGCCCCATTAAGGAAGTATTAAATGTAATCAGACTCTTCCTACGGGTTTTTACTAATGATATAAAATCCTCTTTGAATGTTGACACCTTAGAAGATGAAATTATAGCTACTTTCTCCTCCATGTAAATAGGAAAAATCCTTAGACTAGATGGTTGCGTTGTGGAATTTTATTTAAAATTTTATGATCTAAAAGGTGACCTTCATAAGGTAGTATAAGAATCTAACAGTTTAGGAAATATTCTTGGATATTTCAATTCTACTCATTTATCCCTCATTCCCAAGCAGAGGTAGAAATTGACTAAGTCTAGATC
The DNA here is from genome assembly GCA_034641835.2 of Pinus albicaulis. NCBI lineage: Eukaryota > Viridiplantae > Streptophyta > Pinopsida > Pinales > Pinaceae > Pinus > Pinus albicaulis. The sequence goes on from CM076579.1 coordinate 532,035,558, forward strand.
AGAGATTCTCAGTGAGCAAAGAGATAGGTTATTCACTTGCAAGTTATGCTCAGTTGTGAAAAGCAATTGTAATACATCTCTATTCATCAAATTAATGCAAGCGGGCATTAGGGTTTTTAGCATATTTCTTTCCCTAGGAAAAATACCATTTGCATGTGTGTGATTTCATATTTCACGAATAAAATTTTTGTTCTAAATTGTGAATTAATGTTCGCATAACGGTAGAGTATATTTGTGTCTTTTGATTTTGATTAAAAATTCATGAGAAGTCGCAAATATACATTGTGATTTCTACATGGTATCGAAGCAGGATTCACATTAGAGTAGAGATTTTGAAGTTGTTTCCTAGGAGGTCGAATTTGGAGATCAGTGCAGCAGTATTTCTTTAGGACTAAGAAGATGGCCTTCAATGGAATAAGGCTAGAGTATGCCTTGGAAGGCACCTCAAATTTTTTTTCATGGAAGGATCACATGGAGGTGGTATTGGATGACAATGAGTTGCTATAATACATCAAGATATATGTTGCATAATCATCAGAATATGATGCCCAAAACCGTGCTTAGTGGAAGATAGATGTAGCCAAGGTGAGGAGAATAATATTGGAGGGAGTATGATATCAAATTGTCTAAATTATCCATAGAAAAGAAACTCTGTTTGAAATTTGGAAAGAATTGATAGAATTGTTCGATAATAATAGTGACCATGGGAAGTTGGCACTCAAGGACAAACTTCAAAGTATCAAGATGCAAAAGAATGAAACTATTCCATAATATCTAAGCATGTTCACATAATGTCATGATGAACTTGGCGGGGTCAGTGTAAATGTTCCTGAAGAAGAGTTTGTAAGCCTATCCCTTTTGGTCCTTCCCAAGAGATGACATACCTATCACGATTCAGTGAATGAGAGGGAGAAAATACCAAATTTGAAGTGCTTATGGTTTGATTTTCTATACGAGGAAATAAGGTGGAATACCAAAGATGGGACAGCATTGGATGGAAAGGAAAAGAAGGGAAAAGGGGATAAATCTCAATCCAAACTAGAATCTACTCAAGGGGGCAAGAAGAAATATTTGGCCAAAATTAAATTATTCCATTGTCACAAATTTGGGCACTATGCCATGAAGTTTCCACACAAAAATCCAAGCAAGAATACCTCAAGAGTAGCAGAAGGTGAATATTTGGATTCACAGTTCGAGATTGACTTTACCCTCATTGCATGCATGGCTAACATAGTGATGGGAAGCGTGTGGTACTTGGACTCAGGTGCATCATTCAACATGACAGGGTATAGAGATTTTTTCAGTGACCTGGAGGAGAAAGACTTGCAGATGCACATCGAGATGGGGGATGAAGGAAGGTATAGTGAGAACGATTTTGGTACAATCACCTTTTAGAGGGAGTCGGGACCCCCCCTCAGGCCCAAGGATGTCATGTTCATTCTGGGCCTAAATAAAAATATCATATTTTTTGAAGTTTTGGAAGATCGTGGTTATGATGATATATTCATCAAAGGAAAGGAATTCCTGAGACACGTAGTCATAGGACAGGTGAAGCAGATCAGGGTTCATGTAAAGAACCTGTATAAAATAGATGTGGAAGATTGTGCTATATTAAGCACAAAGGCAGAGAAGGTGCAAAGTCGCGATGTCAGTGAACTTTGGAAAATAAGAGTTAGCCATTTGCATCATGGTTCCCTAAAGATTATGTAGCAGATAACCATAGGCATTCCCAAAGGAACACTTAAGTAGCAGGATGTATGCAAAGGATGTACACATAATCCACATTCCATAAGCAAGATAGAAAATCACATGTAGTCCTTGAAAGGATCCACCTGATGTCTATGGGTCTTTCTCGATAAACTCCACTTCCAGGCACAAATATTTTGTCATTTTTATTGATGACATCTCATGGAAGTGTTGGATCTTCTTCATGTGGAAGAAATATGGAACATTCTCCAATTTCGTAGAATTGAAGGGACTGGTTCAGAAAGAAACTAGTAAGAAGCTAAAGGCTTTCAGGAGTGATAATGAAGGCCAGTATGTGTCGAATGAATTTAAAAATTTATTTGTAAAAGAAGGCATTCGACGAGAGTTTACAACACCCCACAACCTACAATAGAATTGGGTGGCTAAGAGAAATATCCATATAATTATGGGAGTAGTGAGGGTGGTGTTGCATGACCAAGGCCTACCTCTGCATTTGTGGGTTGGGGCATGCAACACGATAGTCTATTTGCAGAAACAAATTCCTCACAAATTATGGGCATGATTACATCGGAGGAGGATTTCTCAGGGAGGAAGTCGAATGTGTCACACTTCAGGATTTTTGGAGTCTCTCGTTACTTCCATGTCTCCAAAGAATCAAGGAAGAAACTAGAGCCAAATACAAAATTGGGGGTATTTTTGGGTTACACAAAAACTCCCCACAACTACCACGTGTACTTTCCATCCTTTAGAATGAAAATTGTGCGAAGGGATGTAAAATTTGATAAGGATAAAGCGATGTGGTGCTCTATTGAGAGGGAGCTTCAGATCCCATCGGAAGAGGATATTTTAGCTCCTAAGGAGGAACCTCAAGAAGTTGTGGAGCAGCCACACATTGAGTAGCAGAGAGTGGAGACAACGACTCAAGAAAAACCATCTAGAGAAGGCAAAAAAATAACTAGGGAAGTTGAGAGAATTGTACAAGATGCGAGGGAGAATGTGGGTGTTCCTTCACATTTTTTCAGGCAGAGAATGTCACCTAATCGCTACATTGGCTACATGGCTCTAATGACTACACTTATAGATACTTAGCCATCCTCTTTCGAGGAAGCAATAGAGCAACCTGTATGGGTTGATGCAATGGTGGAAGAATATGAATCCATTGTAAAGAACAGTGTTTGGGAAGTGGTCCCAAGACCAATAGATAAATCAATTGTGGGTTCATGATGGATCTTCTGTGAAATTTCAAACAGGAAAATATGTAGTTGCAGTGATAGATTTATTTCTCCTACTTACTATTTCAAATAAGTTATTATTCAGAAATATTCTAGAAAATATCGAAATAAATAATACTGCAACATTCACAAATATATATATATGTAGAGAAATAAACAGTAGGGAACATAAGCACAAGAATCAATCACATGTACATAGTTATTTTTGGAGAATTTTCCCCCGGAAAAACCTAATGTTTCTCGGTGCAGAAGATGAGGGTTTTATTAATTCTTCAGCAAATGATATATTTATAGGAAATATAATGGCAGATAAATTCTGAAACACCTTAGACTGAATTTCTGAATTCCTCAAATAATTCTCTCACACCCTGATCAGCCCCTGCTGGTCCCTATTTCTGTCTGTGTGATTCATTACGCAGTCCCAACACTGGACTGCATAAGTCTGTGTGGGATCTTTGAGTTGTAGCCTCAAGATTCCTCCAGTGGCCCATTATTTCCCTCCGTCCCTAATCTCGATCACTGCTAACTCCCTCCTCCTTCTGCTTTTTCAAACTCCTCGCCCTGCAAATCTCCCACTAAAATCAAATTATCTTACTTTAGAATCGATCTCCTTCGTGTAATGAGTGTATGCCCAACTTACTTTCCAAATGACCCTCAAGCCTTCTTTTATAATCTTCCTGTTGGAGAACCAATGACCTAGATTAAACGATTAATCCATGGCTAAGATTAAAACTTGACTTGATCCAATTTTTCTAGAAGATTCACACTCTGAATTATTAATACCCTTTAATTATTTTATTTCCCTAAGTTTATACTTAAGGTCTCCATTAAAATAATTAATTATTTTAATAAGTCATGAATCGAGTGGAATTTTCACAAACTGTTTCTGGGTACTTTGGAATGTTGTTTTCCAAGCCTCCCTGCAAAGTTTGAGACTTGGAACACTTCTGGATGCTACAAAATCAACACTCCCTCTTAGTGAGGAAAGTGTTCCAACAATATGCCTGCTACATGTTGCTATGCTTTTGAAGCACCCTTTGCGCTTTTGAACTTTGGACGCTGCCCCTCATTTGTTGCGCTGCTATCTCCTGTACTGCTACCTTTGAAATTGCCACTGTCACTGCTGCATATGTACCACAACTCCCTCTAAATACTGAGTCTATCCATTCCTATTACTGGAAGGGATTCTTCATCCATTAGACGAATTTTGAAGTCTAAAATGGGCCTCCTAAGGAAAATGTACAATCAAAATTCACTTTATGAGAACCAATCACATTTTAAGGGATGACATCATCCCTAATGGTTGAGGTGGCATTTCTTGAGTTAAAGGTACTTATTTGTCACATTCTCAATGGTGGATAAAAAATCATGGTTAACCATGGTAATGCTCTAAGTACTTTTAAAGTCAAAGTAAAGTACTCATAATAAATGTCATTTCACACTTTTTGAATAAAAATGTATTATTGTCATTTCATATTTCTTGAAAGAAACAATGCATATCCCTATACATTTATTATATTATTTTTATATAGTATATTAATTATATGTTATTATACATTTTAAATAATATAAATTTTAATTAATAGAATATACTATAATTAATAATTTATAAATTTATATTTATATTTTATTTTAAGTTATTTAAGTACAAAGGAAAAATGCATTAGTTGTTCAATGATAATGAATTTTTCTTGAAAAGATCATTCTTATTTATAGTCACATCAATACAGTTTTTTATTAATTTTATTTTGGTACAAATTTTGAATTGAATTTAACTATGGTTACATGGATTGCGTGCAAAAAGTGAATTGAAAATTCATAAATAATATTTTATTGGTTTAGCTATTATTTTATTATTTCCTTAGGATACCCATTTTAGACCTCAAAATTCCCCTAATGATCCTTATCTTCTCTCTGAAGTAGTCAAACTTTGTCTTCCCTAGAGCCTTCGTGAGGATATCTGCCACCTCTTCTCCTATTGGAGTGTACTGTAACAAAAAAACTCCCTGTTGTACACAGTCCCTGATGAAGTGACACCTGATGTCAATATGTTTCGACCTATCATGAAACACATGATTTTTAGAGAGCTTGATGTAACATTGATCATCACATAAGATGTTGGTCGCTTCCATTTTCTCCTTGAGTAGTTTCACTAACAATTTTCGAAGCCATATGGCTTTGCACAAAGTTGTTCTGGCTGCCATATACCCTGCTTCTACTGAACTTAGTACTACAGACTTCTGTTTCCTGTTGCACTAGGAAGTTATTCATGATCCTAGACTAAAATAGTACCCGCTGGTACTCTTCTGATCAATTGAACTTCTAGCCCAATCTTCATCGATGAAACCACTCAACCTGACATCATTGCTACAGGTGTACTTCAATCCAAGCTCGATCGTTCCTCGAAGGTACTTGAGAACACGCTTGGCTATTGCCCAATGTGCCCTCTTCGATTCCACCATGAACTTATTGAGGGTTGTTGTGGTGGATTCGACACACGGGTGTACAAAATCGCACGAGTTTAGAGAGTGTGGTTTACTCTCTAAACTATAGGTAACAGGCAGTATCTAGGGGGAGCTCAGAAGTATAAGACTTAAAATGAAGTAATATACTTAAGTATGCTCTATTAAAAAGTAAAACTAAAAACACAAAAAGAAGCTAAATAGAGACTTCCAAACAATAACAAGGTAAATAATGGCTCGATGGCCTTCTTCTTATTGAATGCTTGGAATGAACACAAATCTTACCCACTTGTCGAAGGGCCTAGGAAGAGGCTCTAGGACCCGATGCAAGGATGTTTGTCTTTTAAGTTCTGCCTTATGACGCAGTTCAAATCTCTCTCTCTGTTGCAATGGACTGAAATTGTTGGGTGGCCAAAAATTGAGACCTCTTCTTCAGCTCCTGCTCCTTGGTTCACACACACAGCTGGTGTTGCTTGGGAAATTTGGCCAGCATGACCTTGTGATCACCCATTGTTCATCTCTTTGAGGGTTTATATAGGTGAGCTTTCAAACCTCCTTCCCTCCCTTGGTACATGGTGGATAGTGACCCAAGGGAGGGGCAATATTCCATTGTGGGCTGAAATATGCTTTTGTGTGCTCACACAAGGCCTAAGGAGGCACTGGTGTTTTCCTTAGGCGACTTTCACATAAGGAGAAACTGTCATTTTCTTGTTTGTGGTCCCGGAAAGGGAATTTTTTCCATTTCCAGGAATGTGCACTTATCGAGCTCTAGTGCACGCAGAAGGCACTCTTTTCGAAGGAAAAAGTGCGCATTCGAGCATCTATGACTAGTTTAATCTTGAATTGCTCAAAAAATTAGAGATTATTGATTCCATAATGTATCTCTGTCCTGTAAATCCTTAGGCTCGACATTAATTGATGTCATTTTCTGCTGTACGATTTTCCAGTGTTAATAGTTGCCCCCTAATGTGCGAGGTCTAGGAAGATATGTATAGCTGAAATACATTATAGTTTCTTTCCTGTGTCATACGTAGAGAGAGAGAGATAGAGGAAGGCCTGCGTGTCGAAGGACAACATCTTGCACCGGGTCCGAGATAACCATGGCCTAAGGGACCCCCTGCAAGCAGATAAAATATACAACATATTTGCAAAATTTCAACGAGGCGGGCATGTCCCATGCTCGTGATGTTATGGCTAGTTAAACAAAATTGACAGATACATTTAATTTTTGTGTCACTACTGTGGTAGTGATGTTGGTGGTTGCTGACGACGACTGCTGACGCCCTCAGGGGAATTTTTTCTTTAATGATAGGTGGAATGTGGTACCCATATGTGTAATCTTGGTATGGCATGTCACTGCGCAATGTACGCATATGTACTGGCTGGGACCTTCCCGTGTAAGCATTGTTGTCAGAGATGCTTATAAAGGCACAAGTCTTTGACGGATCTTGATCAAAGTGCAATGGTTGTAAGGTACGATACCATCGTGACATGAAAAATTTTGCTGTAGTTTAATTTCAAGAGGATTGATGACATCTATGGACAATGATGTCTCTCATAGTTCCACCCGAGGATACCCCTTTGCATGGGGAGGGGTCATCCAAGGTATCGCTTCATTTTTGGAAAAGAGGTGTTGATGTTGACAAAAAGGAAGCCCTAACCGAACCATAATGTGTTTAACATAGGCATGTTGGTGAGCAGTGGCTGAAAACGGATGATGGGGATTCAGTGGTCCGAGGTCAAAGTATATTTGAGCAGCTTGGCGACAATCATATGTATTTTCTGAAGGGAAAAAATCCCTGGAATCGGTAGGACTTCTAGGGCGGGTATGAACCAGCTATGATTGGCGTAATGGTGCGTGCATGGGGGGTATGAAATACTTTGAACAAGAGAGATGGGGGACTGCTGCTATGGGAGGAAATGTGCAATATGAGGGTGAAGAGGTGAAGGGCGTTGTTTGTGATTTTTGTACAAAAAGAATAAAATAATGGGGTTTGGTTTGTACAAAACACAGAGACGGGTACCCTAAAACATGAAAGAGGGTCACTCACTTGATGGTGTGAGGACAGTTTTTTGCTGGGGTTAGGGGTCCCATTGGCTGGTCTCATGTGTGGGGTTGATGAAGCAAAAGATATTGCAGATGAATTAATGCTGATGGAGGTATGGTGGGCCAAATGTGGTGCGTGGAGGAGCGCTTTAATTCTTCTTGTACAACCTGGTCGTCCAGGAAGGGGGTTAGTTTAAATGATGAACTTGACCTTATGCATGATATATGGATGGGCATGAGGTGCTTCCTAGACTGAAATGATATGGCCATGGCGTCACTTGTGGGGTGATGTATGGTCTACTTGAGATGACGATCGCCATGGAGGGTAGGCTCTATCGACCATTGCAGATGTTTATCATATGCAGGGTGAGGTGATGATAAACGTGGTCAGGTATGCGGACCCTAGGGTTTATTTCGGATGGAGAAATGATGTCAGGATATGCAAAGTTTTCCTAGGACTCTAACATGCTGAGGGTAGAATGATACCTTCTCCAGAACTTTCAGTGGTCGGTGTTGTGAATGGTTTGCGGGTTCTTCCTACAAAAAACAACTACCTCAAGTGAAAGCATCTTCTTTTCATTCAATATTATTAAAAAAAATGAATCTTGGAAAGGAATATAGGAGGGTGCATACCTGCCGGTGCTTTGAAAAAATATTTTTCGAGGGTGCGCATGTGTGGCATCGCCTTTGGGTGTTATGGAGTGCTGATCATAGTGCTACTTTCGATCTGGTGATCGGATACTCTAAGCTCCAGTTTTCCCTTGGGAGTTTTTACTTGGCTCCTAGTTTTTATTTCGGTTGTGGTTGCCCCCAGACTGAGATCATGGGGGAGGGCGTTGCCGGGTAGTGCCCCCCATCTAAGATCTCCCTGAATATAGATTACTGAAACCTAGGTGACCTTAGGTCAAATACCTGACCAAGTCGTCTGCAGTAATCGATGTGCCTGATAACTCAAGAGGATGAGGCAACCAGGTTTCCTTTTCCTTGGTTGGTGTATGGTGGCTTGGGGGGAGGAGGGACAAATGGTTTTCGATCTGGTGGCCTTCGTTCCTCCTGTAGGTACTGGATGGTACACGGTTCATTTCCAGATGCCTAGATGGAGGGATCCTTTTGATAGGATCATTCGATCACGCGTAAGGCATCCCTATATCACAGGACCTCTAGGCAACGATAGGTGTAGTGCCCGTAGATGCCACAGATAGAGCATGCATGATTGGTACACAACGGTCTTCCTATACTTATTTTGGCAAGTTCCTTTTTATGGGAATGCCATTTTGAGGTGCCTGCCTCGCAGCTGAGGAGTGGTTTTAATTCGTCCAACTCCGGGCATATGTGAGTAGGGTGTTCTGTGACATCACATGTAGCGCAGGCTGATGACTCCCTCTGTATGGTGGGGGTCACCACTTTCTTTCCTTTCTTGGAAATTTTCTTTATTGTGGTTGCCAGCTTCGCAGTGGGGATTTCCCTTGTGAGGGCGATTTCGGCTGCTACTTGTGTAGGTTGGGGCTCCTTGGGACCAGGAGGCTTTAACCCAAATGCAGTAACATTGGTAGCTAGCGTTCCTAGAGGGGGAACGAGATACCATACTGGGAATGCCAACGATATGTTGGGTAGTACTAGTGTTGCCAAGACCTGCTGGGAGGCGAAGCTAGGAGGTGGGTATAGGAAAGGAGTTTGGGAGGCGGCATAGACTATGGAGGCTGCTGATGCCTCGGTATCGTTACTGCTTGAGTCCGTGTCCTGACTAACCTTGGTGCTTGATGTGGACATCATGCACACTGGGGCCGTTGTGGCATCGGGCGATACCTCAGGGATAATAGGAGGATCTCCTAGGAAGGATTCTAAGACAGACGACAGTTTGAATTGGCCAGGGCCATATTCTTGATACAGTGAAAGACCATCAGTGGATGTGTCTACATAAGGTAGAACCATATCTGTATTGGTCAAAGGATGATTTTCAGTGTGTGTCAGCTAGTCTACTGTAATGATTTGATCCTCATGGGGGAACATCATGATGTGGAAAACGGAGAATGCTATGGAAGACATGGCATACATGTAACTCCGTCCAAGGAGTATATTATAATCCAAGTAAGCGTCCAAGACTTCAATGTCTATGTGGACCGTTTTTCCGGCTAAGCAGACCGGTACATTTTGGAAGAGACCGACGGGGGTCAAGGGCCGACCGTCGTATGCCCTGAGTGTGATGACAGAAGGTTTGAGTTCTGGACCTCCTAACTTCTGCCATACATTCTTTGACATGATGCATGTGGATGCACCCTCATCAATGACACATCGGTGAATAGTGATATTTTATACCGATACTGGTATTTGGAAGGCGACCATGGAGGGAAGCCTGGGGGTGGCTTTGTCTAAATCAAAATCCATAATGCGCGTTTCAGCAGGATCGACAGCACCTAAGGCAGAAAGTAGGGCTTTCCGTTGTTTTGGGCATGACTGCAGTACCTCCAAAGCAGACATAGCAACAGGTGACTGGGCTAAATCATCAAAGATGTTGTAATTGGGGGCTGCTTTAGAGTAGTTATATGCTCGCCTATTAGGCCCTTTAACCATTTTTGGCAATGGTTCCAAAGGAATCTTTGGAATGGTCAAAATTGCAGTCGGTGCGGACGTACTAGCCCCTGACGTACCGGTGTCTGGTGGGGTGTCGTAGTTGCGATTCAGAATTTGGAAAAACATTTCTTCCCCAGCCATGTAAATTTCATGGTTTTTTTCTCGGAATCGTTGGGGTTTTGCTGTTGAGTGCTGACCATTCCTTGATGGGGGAAGGGTTCTTGCATAACTGTAGTTGTCTGGGAATATCCTCCTTGTCCTCAATTACTCTGAAGCTTTTTAAGCTCAGGGAGTTCAGGACAGTGGTGAGTATAGTACCTGTACTCACCACATATTGAACAAGAATGGTTTGTTCATAGAGGTGGCCTTTTGCCTTTCTTTTGAGCATTGCTTGGCTCCTATTTTTGGTTCCGGTTGAAGTTATCTCCAGGCCAGGATTGCGGTGGGAATTGTGGGTTGTTGCCCCCTTGTCCAAGTTTCCCTTTGAGTTTGTTTTTTACCTTTCGTTTGACCACGTTAGGAGGGTAATTCTCCTGATCATACTAGTGTGGTTGATTTTGGGACGGTTGCACAAAGTTCACCTGTGCATTTTTTTGTGTTGGTGGGTTATGTGCTTGGGACTGAGCATGCTGCTATACCATGTTTGCACCTGGCCATTGGGAGGGAGTTCTTCCGTCAGTTTTTCTTCCTGCGTACTGGGTCCCCCCGGCCGGAGGGTAAGGTTCTCCTTGGTGATACGTTGGCACCCTATTAGTCAAATTTTGCTGCTACATATGATGACTTTGAAATATGGGTTGAGACATGAACTAGGTAGACCCATGTGTGTAACCGGGATTCTGACTACTACCGCCTAGGTACCCTTGGGTCATTGACCCAATAAGTCCCATCTGTAGAGTTCGACGCGCCTGGAAATTCTTGATAAGATTGTAGGCGCGGGGCGTTAAGCAGGATATTTTATATGTATCCCGATTTCATATAAATCAGTTCAAGTTGTTGGGCTTTACTGATTGCATCCTCTTCAGATGTGGGGTTACGTTGCGCCACATCCTTTGAAATCTCCGCTGTCAAAGTTTTCAAGAATAAATCTAAAAGGACTCAGTCGTCGAGTTGAGCTTTGCATAAGCTACGATGTCGTCTCCACTCATGAAGATGTTCAGAAATGTGGGTAGAGGGAGATTGTCTGAAATGGGTCAGTAATTCCATTCCCGAATCATGGTGAATGGGTAACTGAAATTAAGTGAGGAACGCAGTAGTGATGGCGCTAAATGTTCTATGCGAAGTAGGATGTTGCTCGATGTACCATTTCGCGGCCACTCCCGTGAGAGTGCGTTGAAATAGCCTCAATCCAATAGTATCGTCAATGATTATATTCTATGAGAACCACAGGTGGAAGGTCATTATATGATTCCCTGGGTCTTCCGCTTGCTTGCCCTCAAACTTTGGTATGTCTGAAGGGAGCTTCGTGGGCATGGGAGGCCAATTGGGGTCATGTGCAATTGGGTCATTGGTGAGCTTGGTTAAATCCGATAGATTTAACACTGCTAAGAAGGGTGACTGAGAGGTTGACGCCTTGGCAACGTGTGAAGACACAAAGTTCTGGTTAGAACGAGGGTTAGTCTGTAACTTACTCAGTTGTGAATTCAGCTGACTTCCCATATGGGATGCACTCTTCTGCCCCCTAGGGGACGAGAGGGGAATGATGTGTGGTGTGGTGTTGGGAAACCGGCTAGGGTTCCCAACTAAGGTTGCTCCAATAAAGGAGGAACCAACCACTGAGGCAACGTTCCATCTTTGACACCTAAACGGCGAAAGACCTGGAACCCCTCCCGTTAATGGGGGGAGGTGCAAAAGATGCCTGGATCGACGAGGTTCTGTTGGTATCGTTTGAGGGTCGTCCAGGTTAGGTTCTTGAAAAAAATTCTAAGGGGATTGAGTCTATGATCACGACAATTTTATGGCCACATACATAAAACAAAGTAAAAAATAAATGATTTTTCCTTTAATTTAATCTATGTGATCAATCAAGAAAAAAATGGTTTTGTTTGTTTGCGCGTGATACTCAAAAATCATAGAAGACCTAATAACGTCCTCACACTCTCAAAAGTAACTGGGCCTTGAGAGTATTTCTTGCGAGTGCTGGCACAATGTCCCGAAATAACTGGCGACGCCCCCAGTCAGCTGAAGAGAATCAACCAAGGTAAGGGTAGAGGGCCTGGCGCTTGCCTGCACCGTCACCTATAGGGTAAAGGATGCCCTAGATTTGGCCACTAAGAACCACCTTCCCACGTGAGCGTTCAAGTCTTGGGCTTCTTGGTAGTCAGCTAACAGTACCGAGTATCAGACAGGTCAGGTAGCCCCAACTGATACCGCACACACTGCGCTTAAGCCTAACCCCCTCTAAATCGGGTCTCTGTCGTGCTCGGGCTTTCTTTTCCGTGGGCTGATAGGTGGATTTTAATTTCCCTAAAAATGAAACTTCTATGTTTCAAATGTGAAGCGTGATCAAGGCGGCTTATTGGATGCCTACCCCCTTGATCCTAACTTAAACTATAATTTCTCTTGTGGCCACTGTGGGGAGAATTTACTGCGTTGGTTTAAGTTATTTTTATATGGCTTTCTTTTCTTAGTGGGTGAATGTGTGTGAGTGTATGGTGAAAAATCTCATAATTTTAACATATGGATATCGGTGATCCTTTACAAAATTCCCCTAGTTAAACTATGTGATGTTGTTCCTTGCTCAAATAAAAAGCATTTTCGGATAATGGGCCGCTTCCAAAACCTCCTAATTAGTCTATGTGAGTGACTAAAGGGAGATGGTGAATCACAAATGTAGAGTGTTCATATGTTTTTCTAGGGTCACCCAATGGCGCAAAGACAACAAATATTACTTGCTCTAACTTGCGATTCAATCCTAGTCCCGCAATTTCCTAAATGCAAAAATTGAAATTTAAACTAAACAATTTCTACACTAGCTTATGCATGTGTGGTCATGAGCCACTTACTTGGACTAGTTAAACTAATTTTTCATACCAGAATTTTCAAAAAACATAAATTGTTTGGAAAGAAATGGTTAATTCGCCCCCTACTTAAACTATGTGAACACTTTTTGCAAAAAACCAACTTAAATGAAAACTAACTAAATGCCTACAACAAGCAGCAAAAATCAGTTTTCAGAAGCTGTGGGGTATCAACACAGGTGTTGGCAGATACATTAGGGGTTGCCCAACACACTTACAAGCAAAAAAAATGCAGCAGATAGGGAGAAAAATTATCTCTGCAAATTGTGCGCAAAACCCTCTGACAGGTGTGCCTTCTTGAGCGCAGGTCACCTCTAAACGCGAGCACTACGCGTCTGTGTGAAAAAACAGCGTGCAAAATTCCTGCAAGTAAAAAAAAAATAGGAGCTGCCTTCTTCAGTCTGTTGCTTTAGTGATTCTAAGGACTGCAAGATGGGTCAGAGGACTATCAGCTCCACTCCATCATAGACTAAGGGTCTCCTGCATACAATGGCACAACCACATAAACTTGAAACATGTCATTGGAGTCGCCAATCCTGTTGTGGTGGATTTGACACATGGGTGTACGAAATCGCACGCGTTTAGAGAATGTGGTCTTTTCTTTAAACCATAAGTAACAGGAAGTATCTGGGGGGAGCTCAGAAGTATAGAACTTAAATGAAGTAATACACTAAAGTATGCTCTGTTAAAAATCTAAAACTAAAAACACAAAAAGAAGCTATATAGAGAGTTCCAAACAATAACAAGGTAAACAACGGCTCGATAGCCTTCTTCTCATTGAATGCTTGGAATGAAAACAAAAATCTTACCCACTTGCCAAAGGGCCTAGGCAGAGGCTCTAGGACCTGATTCAAGGATGTTTGTCCTTCAATTTCTGCCTTTTGACGCAGTCTAACTCTCTCTCTTTGCTGCAATGGGCTAAGATTTTTGGGTGGCCGACAATCAAGTCCTCTTCTTCAGCTCCTGCTTCTTGGTTCACACAAGACACTGATGTTTCTTAGACAACTTTGGCCAACATAACTTTGTGCTCACACATTGTTCATCTCTTTGAGGGTTTATATAGGTGAGCCTTCAAATCTCCTTCCCTCCCTTGGTACATGGTGGATGGTGACCCAAGGAGGGGAAATATTCCATTGTGAGTTGAAATATGGTTTTGTGTGCTCACACAAGGCATAAGGAGGCCCTGGTGCTATCCTTAGGTGGCTTTCACATAAGGAGAAATTGTCTTTTTCTTGCTTGTGGTCCCGGAAAGTGACTTTTTTCCACTTCCAGAAATGCGCGCTTATCGGGCTCCAGTGTGTGCAGAAGGTGCTCTTTTCGAAGGAAAAAGTGCGCATTCAATCTCTGTCCTGTAAATTCTTAGGCTTGACATTAATTGATGTCGTTTTCTGCTGTACAATTTTCCAGTGTTAACCATGACCATTTGTCTTAAATTCGAACCCTTTCATTAGAACCTAAGAAGACTCAACCCCTTTTGTTGGCTATTAATCACCACTTCTAACCCTCTTTACGGCAACTTATTTGGGTATGTTTCCTTCCATAAATTTATAATATTGGACGACCCTTAACCAAAGGTATGAACAAAATTTTCCCTTAGATATTAACCATAGAATATTATAACAACAATTGTGTCTAGCTACCCTGAATTTGACTTGTACAAGAACATATAAACAAGAACAATCCCAAGTCCTTGTCTTCTTTTGACTCGTCCTCTTCTAGGCCTACGGTATCTCAAAATATGTCTTGGAACTTTGTATGAAAATGAGCTCCAAGACTCGTTATTTATATAAATCATTAAGGAGCCAAGGGGTGTCAATGTGACCCTTCATATTGGAGAGACCGACCTGTGAATGGAGGGAAATCTTAAATTCAAATTTGCTCATAATCATATTTAAATATATTTCCCTTACTAATTTATTGCCCAAATTTGTGCCACATTCAATAATAATTAGAAGATTTACAAACATATTTATAATCATATTTCTTTTGTACAATTTGAATTCTTATTTTGGGACAATATGGGATTCTTTTGGGGTAGTTGGGTTCCTATGCGGAAATTCATTCCAGAGCTGCCCCAAATTTCAACACTCTCTCTCAGCTAAGGATGAATTTCTAGTCGCACCATGTGTCTCATCTCGGATGTACATGTCTCAACATAAGATAAGTTCATGTTATGAAACTAGCTCCAAAAATAGAAGAAAAGAGAGATCAACGCCTTAGAAATAAGCCACTCCGAGGGGGAAAACTCCTTTACACTACATAAATGAACAATTCTTGGATGATACAAATGAAAAAACATCCTTTCTATATAGAGGAGTCCAGAGGGTCACAATATAATCCTAGCCGACCTAACAATATAATGTAAGGGCACAATAATAACAATATTGGGGCTACAGGGGTAAAACAATAATAACAAAGGGGATACACTAACAGCAATAAGGGGATACACTAGTATTATAGGGACCTAGCATGCCCCTCTTCTTCAAACAAGTGTTTCCCTCAACGCTTGATTATTTTTGGATGCTCTTGTATAAAATTTTCATCCTACCATGTGGAATCTTCAACGGGTAAGTTCTTCCACTTGCTGAGATACTCTGAAATTGATCGATTTGGTAGTTTTCGAGTTCTTGTTTCTATGATTGCTTTAGAAATTATTTCACTGCGATGTTGATCTTCCTGTTGTTTCATTTGATTATGCACCAAAGTTAGGTTATCCTTTGAGAGTTGGAGAACTTGTTGTTGATGCTCGATGTGATCTTCCACTACTTTATCATCCATATTAAATTTTATTTGATCCTTCAAATTGTCCAACTTAGCCTCCATTTTTGCTTTTAAACCATCTATGTCATCTTTGATTACTCTTTGTATGATTCAGATTTATGCAGGAACACAATAAAATACAAAAATATACATAAACACAAAGATGCATCGAAAATAATGCTTCATTTCATTAATATCAAAATAACATAAATATGCTTATAGACATAATGGAAATAAAATAGCTAGGGCGCTGGTAGCTTATCTCTGAGAAGATATGTGGTGGCTAGATGCCTCTCAACTATGTTAAAATGAGGCTCGAAGGCCTATTTATTGTTGAGAAACAATGCAAAACCCTAAAAATCTAAAAACATAACCGTAGGAGATGAAGAGCCAAAACTATGGGCCTCGTTTAGGTAAATTGGTATTTCAACTTCCCGGGGACGTAACTTTGGCATACGATCTTCGTTTGACATGCATCATACCTTGTTAGAAATATCTATATGAGGAGTATAAATTTTGGTGTGAGCAACACTGAAATAAACAGCTACCGATTTTCCCAAAAAACGTCGTTTAGGGCCTGAAAATGGCTCCGAAAGTTCAAGACACGAAAAACTACTAAAAATAGTAAGGTGTGTTGAAACTGAAAAACTAAAAGAACTGATGGTGTGGGTCCAAATGGAATAGGTGGGTGGCCACCAATATCCACATGGCTCATTAGGGCCTCCAAACATCTCTGAAAGTTCAGGAATTGATAACCTACTAAAAATAGTAAGTTGTGCTGAAAGTGAAAAGCTTCAAGAATTGATGGTGCGGGTCCAAATGGAATAGGTGGATGGCCACCGATATCCACCTAAATAATTCCTCCCTCCTTAGGAAGCAATGGTCCCCATTGCGTTGAGATCCTCCATGAGATGAGGCAAATTCTGTTGAACTGGGTATTAGATTTGTCGAAGATGTCATGGACATACGGGTGGACATGCTGGATGCATTTAGTAAATTTTGTTTCTTTATCAGCCTCAGACTGTACATGTGTGGATTCTGCCTATGTATTCATATGAGGTATGGAAACATCAGGCGGTGGTGCATCGGGGGTCAGATCAATGGAGTTCTTGTCCTGACAGTGTAGAGAAACCTCTGTGAGTGAGGAGAAAATGTCCTCGTATTCCTCCATGACTTTGTCCATCTGCTGCAGCCGTGCAAGGGAGTCCTGTTTTGAGGTTGTGGCCACAATATTCTTCTTTCCCTGTGAGCGAATTGTAAGGAAAATAAATTTCCTGGAAACAATCTTACTGTGTTTTTTTGCAGTATTCAAAGAGATGACAGGAGGCAGTATCTTGTACAAGTTATTTCCTAAAGTAATAATAACAGCACAAGGCCTAGAATCATACAAAACATGTCACCTAAATAAGTATGGTTGGCCAAATAATACATTATCTATATCAAGAGGAGCAACATCACACAATACCTCATCCATGAATGGCTTGATACTGTACAGAAGGCGGCACTGCTGGCGAACGCGGAGATCTCTCCCTGGGTGAAGCCACCCGATTGTATACAGTTGCGGGTGTGCTATGGTCGATAGGCCGAGCTGCTTCATGACCTCTGCTGAAATGAGGTTCTTTTGGCTTTTTCTATCAACATGTAATTGCAATGGAGAACCCTTCACCCACATTTGTGAATGGAAGAGATGCTCCCCCTCCTCTGGATCCTCGGGATCCTCCCTCTGGATCTTGGTGGTGGAAACAATGGAACTAGGATCCACATCAATGATCTACTTCCCTTTTTCATTGCCTCTGTCTGGTTCTGACTCATGATCAAAACATGTATCTGATTCAGGTGCATTTAGTTCGGCCACCAATGACTGTTTGGCCCGACACTAGTTTGTGCTGTGAGTGGGGCTGGTATGAAATTCACACCACTTCCCTGTGTCCTTATTTGGATTTGAGGTGTTGTTCTAAGTTTCCCCGCTTTTTCCCTTGCCCCTTGTTTTGCGGTTCGGGGGTGCTTTTCCCTGGCTTTGGATTCATGGATCCAAAGTCTTGCTTCTTCTGCTTAAATTTTTGCTCGATCTTTCCGACATAGGGATATGCCGTGCCAAGCAATTTAATGTCGAAGAACTCCATTTCCTCCTGAATTTATCTATGCATACAGTTTCAGTACTTGAGCACCAAATATCTCTCTGAATCTTTAATACCCAACTTTGTGCGCGGGATATGGAAAAAATTTGTCAATTCGTGCACATCTTGATCCCTTTGCTGACCGAGCATGGTAAATTGGATGTAATTTTCCTCATAGATCCCCACGGGGTAATATTATTCCTTGATTCCATCTAAGAACAAATTCCAAGTGGGTGCATCCAAGAAAAAAGAGGGTTCTCCCTCGTCCTTCTTCTCACAATACGTTTCCCACCAGTCCTTGACATGGAGGGCAGCTTTGAGGAGTGCAAAAATAATAATTTCTCGGTCGGAGAAATCATGGACTGAAAAATACCCTTCTATAAAATTCAACCATCTATCGACGGCGTCCGCATATATTTGTCCTTCAAATACAGGAATGTAAATTTTACCTGTACCTTGAAGGGAGTGGCGCCTCCAGAGTGGCTATTGGATGCAGATGCATCGTAGGTGGGCAGTTGTTGAAGGATCTTAGCAAAGTTATCCATCATCGCGTTACTTTGTTTCTTGAGGGCCTCCTTGAGCAATATTTTGATAGGATCTCCTGCTCCCTCATCTTTTTTTCTTCCGCCATGGGAGGTCATCGGGGTTTGCGAGGCTGATCTTGCAAGGGTTCAACCAGATCGAGCCCTAACTCCTTATACCCTGACTACGTTGGGGAAATGAAAAGAAAAACAGATAAAGAGTAGACCACTCTGATACCACTAATCCATATTTATGCAGGAATGCAATAAAATACAGAAATATACATAAACACAGAGATGCAGCAGAAATAATGCTTCATTTCATTAATATCACAGAAATATGCTTACAGACATAATGGAAATAAAATATCTAGGGCGCTGGTAGCTTATCTCTGAGAAGAGATGCGGTGGCTACATGCCTCTGAACTATGTTACAATGAGTCTCGAAGGCCTATTTATTGTTGAGAAACAATGCAAAACCCTAAACATCCAAAAACCTAACCATAGGAGATGAAGCGCCAAAATGTTTCAACTTCCCAGGGACGTAACTTTGGCATATGATTTCCATTTTATGTGCATCATACCTCTTTAGAAAGATCTATCCAAGGAGTATAACTTTTGGTGTGAGAAACATTGGTCCATGAATCCATGTTGCTCCCAGTTTTCCCAAAAAATGTCATTTAAGGCCTCAAAACAGCTTCGAAAGTTCAGGACCCAAAAAACTGCTAAAAATAGTAAGTTGTGCCGAAACTGAAAAACTGAAAGAACTGATGGTGCGGGTCCAAATGGAATACGTGGGTGGCCACCAATATCCACGTGGCTCATTAAGGCCTCCAAACGACTCCGAAAGTTCAGGAACTGACAACCTACTAAAAATAGTAAGCTGTGCTGAAAGTGAAAAGCTGCAAGAATTGATGGTGCGGGTCCAAATGGAATAGGTGGGTGGCCACCGATATCCACCTGGATCATTGTAAGATCGAAATTTGTTGCAGTTGGTACCATAATTTTGATACATCATAATGCAATTCTTCGTCTTCATGCATCATAGTAGAGCTTTCTGAAGGCTTAATGGTTGTGGAATTATTTTTGGGAGGAATTATAGAACCCAATACTGATAAAAATGCTTCAATATACCCTTGGAATCACTTCAAACTGATTTTTTAAACAAACATTATGCAATTTTAAAAAACAAATACACACCTTTTTCTTGATTTTTAGGAGGTCGATATTAAACCTGAATTGTCTCAATGATTTTGGATCTTAAATATCTGAAATTCGGTCATGTAGTAGCCCTCTGAAGCTTCTTTCCAATGCCATAGGTTAGATCTAATTTGGATTCTTCAATACAAAGTTATCCCCAATCTCTCACAATGACCTAATTATGGACTGATTCAATAGAGCGAACTTGTACGGAATTCCATGTGTCCCTACTTCCTCCTTTGGCTCTGAAATTCATATACAGGAAACTCACATAATTTTACTTTCAGAAAATTTTTACAAAATTCCAATCGGATACTCAGAGAGAGAGTTATGACGATTTTCCCAAGGTCACCTCTTTTATATCAAATTCGAGAGCCTAAAAAAACCCTAAATTCCACATATCATATCTCTGACAATATTGTGAACCAAGATCTGAAATTTTTACACGAAGTTCCTTATGATCTTGGCTTCATGTGGTAAAAATTTTAGCTTCTAAACCTTCGTAGAAAAAAAAATTATAGCGAAAATTCCACGATGGCCTGTTTGGAGCAGCGAAACCCTAGAATCCAAAGCTTTGATACCAAATGTTATGAAACTAGCTCCAAAAATAGAAGAAAAGAGTTATCAATGCCTTAGAAATAAGCCACTTCGAGGGGGAAACCTCCTTTACATTACATAAATGAACAATTCTTGGATGATACAAATGAAAAAACCTCCTTTCTATATATAGGAGTCCACAGGGTCACAATATAATCCTAGCCAGCCTAACAATAATAATGTAAGGGCACAATAATAACAATATTGGGGCTACAGGGGTACAAAAATAACAATAAAGAGGCTACACTAACAACAATAAGGGGATACACTATTATTATAGGGACCTAACAGTTCATATCATCTCATCTTGTCTCATATAATCCACAACCGACGATAGGAGAGATCAATTTACCACAAGGGTAAAGATCACCCAAACCCTATTGGTCTTTAGGTCAAGCTTCATGACCTCATCTCAGTTGAACAATGATGTATCGATATAAAGAATAAGAATCATCATAGGGAGATCAATTTTCCACTATGGTAAATATATTCCAACCCTATATCAAAGACAATATGGGATATCGATTTTCCATAAGTGACAAAGGTCTTCCAAACCTTATGTCCAACCAGCTGATCGAAAATCGCTCCATATAATAAGGGAGATAAATTTACCACTATGGTAAAGATTTTCCAAACCCTATATCTTCGAAAATAGGGGAGATCAATTTTCCATGGTATAGAGAAGATGGCATACATTACCCAGAAAAGGACTATGAACAACAAATGAAAAGCCTATTTCATCATTCCCTCATAAAAATCATAGTCCTCCACCATCTCAATCAGCTAAACATTGCATGGAGCACCTTCATGGCCAATGATATTTTCAATGATCCATCCATTCAGCATGCGCAAAATTTCCCTTCATCATCTCAGCCCATGACTCAATCATCATCATCATACCAATCCCCTTCACCTCCTTCATCTCCATATCATCATGATTTTGGGTCACCTAGTAGGATTGAGGACATTGAGCCTAAGTGGGCTAGTATGGTTGAGGTTGAGCCATTGCCAAAAACCTACCAGAGAGGCCACGGGCATGTGTTTGCTCCACATACAGTGGAAGGGTGCATGCCTTCTACATCAGCACAACAGGTGGACAAGGGTAAAGAAAAGGTCATTGAGCCATTCCTTCATGATGAGGAGGACAGTCATGAAATAGAGCAAGAATTTCAGCTGGTTGACCTAGATGAGGATGAAGATGAAAAAATCACAAATTTTGCTATCAAAGCAAAGGATTCCAAGATTAGTGAGCTCCATACTAATCTTGAGAGGGCTAGATATGTTATACACTTCCTTGAGCAAGAAAATGAACGATTGAAAACCAAACAAATCATTGATGATTTTAAGTATTTCACTGCTCAAAAGGCCAAATTCATGTTAGATGTAACATTGGAGAAGTATGGCTTACTTGATGATAAATAAGAACAGGTACCAAGACAGAGACCTAGAACTAGAGGGTTGAAAAGAGCTCTAGCTCTAGAGAGAAAAAGGGAAGCTGAGCTTGCTGATCAGCTAACCCTAAATGAGAATATTACGATTGTGGTCAATGAGAACACGGAGCCATGGCTTGATAGAGCCAATCAAAACTTGGAGAAGTTGCCAATAAAGGAAAATAAGGATAATGACATGTTAAGGAGGAAAGTCAAATATCAGCCACGGAAGGAGAAAATTGCATTGGCCAAGCTCAAAAGAGCCAATGCCAAAATTGAAGATTTGACCATGAAGGAGAAAAATAAGTTGGACATCCTTGCTAAGGCTTCCCTCCAATATTATGCACATCATCATCAGCCATTCCAACAATTTTGAGGCATTTTCTAACAATTTGAAAAAATCTAGAAATCTGTGTTTTTTTAGAGAGACTTTTAGCAGAAAATTGGGCATTTGCATAGCGCCCTAGGTGCTACGCAAATAATTGCGACAATTTTTAGGAGAATAAAGGCATCATTGGATTCCTAATGACCCATGTATCTTATAAAACCATGTTTCCAGCCTTGGTTTGCAATTTTGATGGGTGAAAAGCTCAAAAAACCATCAAAAAATCACCTTTCTGCCCTTTTTTTGACCTAGGCGTTGTGAAAATACCAATATTGGGAGAATGACTTTGTGACAGGGCAAATGACCTCCATTTTTGGAAATTGAGGCATATTTAGAAAGAGGATAGGAAAGGCTTTCCAACAAGCCATCCTAGGCCTGATTTTCACATTTGTAGGTCATCCAAAAGTGGCCCTGAACACATAGGGCGCAAATGACACTAAGAGGGTGCAAATGCATAGTGGAGAGCGCAAATGACAAATTTACTGATTTTTTCCAAGTTACTCTAAAATTTTAAATTTTCTTCAGAAAATCATGTTTCTACTCATGTAATTAATGCTGATAAATGTAATTATGTTTGAGATTAGTTACCTAGGGTATATTCATTAGGTAAAATTCATCATTGAGTCATAATGAATTAGTTGAATGTAATGAGGAGTGAGTCACTTGGACCATCCTACACTTCAGTTTGCAGTTAATTATTTTTTGGATCTCTTCCTCACCTCATGGGTTCGACCCCTGAGGATGATTGAAGTTTATTTTGATGTCTATTTAGTCCCTATATTCACACTAATAAAGGGTTGGAATCAGTTTGTATGTTTTCTATTTGATCAAGGAACTTTTGTACTTAGTTTGGCGAGCTAATAAAGAGGAGTTGCAGCTATTTTATGGGATGCTTGTGGTATTGATGTCTATAATTATTTTTTTCTTCAGTATCATATGTTAGAATGTATTGTATTCATGTTCACTTCATTTCTATGTTA
Organism: Pinus albicaulis; assembly: GCA_034641835.2. Taxonomy (NCBI): domain Eukaryota; kingdom Viridiplantae; phylum Streptophyta; class Pinopsida; order Pinales; family Pinaceae; genus Pinus; species Pinus albicaulis. The sequence continues at coordinate 532,058,584 of CM076579.1, forward strand.
TGATCTTTTTCAAGTTTGATATTCAGAATACATGCTTGCACATGCTCTGTTTTGGGGAATTGATCATAGTTTGTCCATTTTCATCTGTCTAAGAAGTATAAATCTTCCATTATCTTCCTAGATTTCTTTCAGTCTCAACACCATTCCATCACAATATTCTTCAAGTGATAATAATTGTGCCTACCTTTCCCCATTGATCCCTGCAACCCTATCTCATTTTCCTTGACCTAGCTCCCTTGACCTAATTTCTTTATCCAGTGATTCAATATATAGCCTAAAAACTCTAATTTCATAGTGAAATTTTTGAACATGGCACATTGAAGGGGGAAGAATTCAAGTTAATAACAAACTCTGTTGTAGCATTTGATCCACATGGCATGTGATCTAAGAGTCCAATTTGATTTCTTCATCCTCTATGCAATTATTAGATCTCAATGTCTATTGTTGAAGCCATGGGTGTTCATTAGAGCATGACAGCGAGAAAGAAAAAAAATGCAAGAACTCTACAATTCTCTTATTCATGGGTTGGGGATTTTTTATGAAATATGGAAATTTTCATCTCTTAGTTCAATTCATTCTCAAGTAACAGCACTTAAAAGAGTTGTAGCTGCATTTTCTGAACTTTTCCTCAACGGCAACAAGAATGAGGAGGTTTTCTATGTCGTTGTTCCATTGTATCTCAAGATCCTCATTCTAACAACCCAACTGTTTATAAAATAGTTGTGAAAACAATTATAGACATTTTAAAGTCCTTTGTATTTTCAAGGGACTACACTGTAGCAGCTGGCGTTAGCACTCAATAAACAAATGCAAATAGTGGCATTGATATCAACCAGAGAGGCAAGCAAAAGCCAAATCCATTTTTGCAGGAAAGCTAAAGAATTTCAATTCAATTTTTTGTCTCGGTGGCATTCAAAATTTTGTAATATAATGTGTAGCTGTTAAAAAACATCATTTAAAAAAAAAAAAAAATCTGAGAAAACTGAACTATATTTGAAGATTAAATCTAATTTAATTTATGAAATAATGGAATTGGGTTTCTAGGTTGTGTATTTTCATATTTAACTCCAGCAACAGGTTTTGATCCAAAAGTGATCAAAGTGATGAAAGGAAGTCATCATTGATGGTGCGTTGAGAAGAGCACGAGTCTATCAGAAAAGCATGTTCAAATTATGAGTTGAAGAGTAAATACAACACGACAATTTTTGGTATTGAGTTTGATGAAAATGCATTAAAATGTATTTGTAAAAAAAATATATATACAAAAAATAATAATAATAAAATTTGGCAATGCTTATACATTGGATCTCATCATTCCGTCATTAAAAACAAAACAAAAAACAAAAATTTACTGAATCAATAAAACAAGTAGAATTTGCTCATTTTTTGGGAGGTACTGATTAATTAAAATATTGGACTTATCATAAAATATGCATAGTTGTATGTACTTAACTTTATGTTCAAGTTTTTTAGCTACAGAAACTGTGCAATTCTGCAACTAAACAGCAATTCTGCAGTTGAGAAACCTCATTGTTTCACTCAAATTTCAAACCAGCCTAACTTTCCCATACGATATCGAATTTCAACAATTCAAGCATCATTGGAATAATCTCGATGATATATACACAATGAGAAAGATATCATCAGAGTTTGAAATAGTAAAAAAATGAATAAATTGCTGAAAAGACACAACAGGGAACTTGAGGCATTAATTTCGACACAAGTATAAATTCTATTGGTTTTTCTTCGTGAACTTGTCTTATTAGTACCAATTCTTAGTTTTTTTTTTTTTTTTGTAAATGTCATAACCAAAGAGATTGATCACCTCTCTCTTTTGATAATATTACATTCCATTGCACAAGAAGTACTAGTTTTTTTTGCAGGTTCCAAGAGGAAGGACAAATGACTACAAGCGAACAGTGTCTCTCTCAGAGACCACATTTCTTTTACAAATAGATGATCAGCAACAAAGAAGAAACATCAATGCATGAACACATGCTAATTTAGATCATATCCATCACTTGTAAGCCATTCTGATGCCAGCGTCTACATTGCATCCATGCTTCCTCAGTCAATAAAACATTCAACTCATTCCCCTTTACATTCGCTATTTCATTTCTACTTAGTCATTCAATAAAATCCTTGTCTAATTTTCCCTCACTCTTCATTTTTTTTTCACATTCATTATATTTTCCTTCCCTTCTTTCACTAACCTGTATCCCAACAATAAAACCATTCAGATTCCCTACAAATTTGATTCATTCCATTTCCATTTTCATTTTTTTAAATAAACCTTGATCCACTGCAAAAAAATTCATCCATAGTCCTTTAAAAATTATTCTTTCAAGCTCGCGTTAGATGATGGAGGATTCCTCAAGGCCTCCCTTCTAACAAGTCTTGGCCTATCAACATCAGCACATTATATAGGTCCAAGACTAGAGTCCTTATTAGTACCTTGAGGCTTGCATGCATTAATGACAATTTCTCTATCTGAAAATCATGGGAATACATCAATGTCCCTTGATCTCCAGATCTTGCAAGTGGCTCGACATCAACTCATCTATTCACACTTCGCAAGATGTACTTAGGTACCTTGGCACTCATTGACATTAATGGTGAATTTTCCTCGCATTGTTTAATGACATTCATCAATGGTCGGTAATCCAATGACTTCTCTTCATGCTCGACATCAAGACATTTATTCGCATGACTAGAATTGTACCATCGTATTTTGTAACGATTGAAGACTACCTCGTTTCAGCAGTTTGCAACAGGAATCAATTTGTATCAGCAGCAATAAATATCCCAATATTGTCATTAACACAAAGATAACAAAGAATCAGATCAAATTCCTTTGTTACATACCTCATGATCCAACATCATTAATAGCCACACTCTTCAGTATACACAACTCATCCACATTTAAGGTAAGTGAAGGTATTTGGTTTTCTAATTTTTAGTCATGTCACATTCCTTAGAATGCTAAAATTGTAACTTTGGAAAAAATCCTCTCCCTTTTTCACATTTTCATATCTTTAGTTGGGGGGAAGGGACATCATTTCATATTCACACGTCATACACTATCACACATTTTCATTTCATTCCAACCCGCATATACTTCCCAGCCAACTATTGTTGCAAATGATTCCAAAATACTATATGCTTTTCAAATTATCAATTCATTGATGAGTTATTATAGTATTTTATTCTAAACGGCTTCATGAACTTTGATGCAACAAAGAAAATAAAGCATTGTTACACAAGAACCATTGCTCAAAAATCGGTTATCACACAAGAACTAACCATAAAAAATAATAATAATAATAAATAAATAAATGTTGCAATCAAATGTATTATACTTTGCCAAAAGAAATTTTCATGAAGAAAATTTTGGAAAGAATCTATACAAGTCAAAACTCATCAACTCATGGACAAATGAATCAATGAAATAGTTGCATGAGGACATGCAACAAATTCAGTTGGGGGGTATGTTGAGTCTCAAAATTGTCTTCCATATTCATATATATTTCCATTATCTCATAACCATTCAGCTCTCATTTCATAACTATCTAGCCTAAAACCCTACATCAAGTAACCATTTTCATCAATATATGGGTTAGGATCCTTGTTTTCCAAAGTTATTTATTTTATGTATTTAAAGTGAATTTATGATTAAAAATTAGAAAATTAACATAGTTTCATATATTTATATATGTGTTATGAGTTTTGTGACATGTGTAGGCCTATTTTGGAGATTCTAGAAGGGTCTTCCTTGGCCTCCCAAGATTGAATTCGAATTTCAACTCAAGAGGTGGACCATATTCCAAGGAGAAAGACCATGGAGATCTTGATGTGTCATAGAATTTGCATCTAGAATATAGGGATAAGTTGAGACAAGTATGGATCTAGTATATATTTAAGGGATATACATTTATTGAATAGATATCCCTAATTTTTGTATAAATAGGGGAAGATTTATCCTATCATGTCATGTGTAAAGTTGGAGTTATGTTCAAGCTTTGAATTAAGAATTAGAATTTGGCACCTTACTCAAGATTGTTCTTTCACTTTGACTTGGTTTTGCTTACATATAGAGAATCTAGACTTACCATCTCTCATACTTTTGGATTGGCCATCTACAATGTGTGAGATTTATTTTCTTTCATAGATTAAGATTTATTTTCTTTCTTAGTATTATTTTTAGAATGACTGTGTAATCTTTTGCTTTCCTAGAACATCTAAAGAAATTAGATTCTTCTATTTTCCAATTGGATTATGTTTGAGGCATTAGAGCTCACAGTTGTTTAGTTTCTTTACATGTTTTTCCACTGCTTTCCTAGATCGGATCCTCAATTATGTGTATAATTCGATCCTTGTAAATCATGCCAAGAAGATGACTCTGTCATACTTCCAAATTGGATGCTTGAGTATTTAACCTATACAATAATTGATTTTTCCTTTACATGCCTTTACATTGTTTTCCTAAATTAGATCCTCAGTTAAATGTATAATTGGATGCTTGTAAATCATGCCAAGAAGATGACTCTGTCATACTTCCAAATTGGATGCTTGAGTATTTAACCTATACAGTAATTGAGTTTTCCTTTACATGTTATTTAAAAGCTTTCTTATATTAAATTTTTAAAACGAAAGTATAATCAATTGCTTGTAAATCATGCCAAGAAGGTGACTTTGTTATTCTTCTGAAATTGGATGCTTGAGTAGTTGGTCATACAATAGTTGCTTTTCAAATCCTTTGAATTTGCTTTCGTTTAGATTAGCATTGTCATTTCAATTATTAGCCATAAGATTTATGTTTCAATCCATGGAATAGCAATTAGGAATGGTGTGATTAGATTATTTTATTTTTTCAGTTTTTGATAAACTAAACCCTAGCATACATTATGCACGTATGTCTCACAGGTCCTACGGATACCGGATTGATAATTTATGTTAGTAATCTAATGCAAATTATTTTACTCAGTAGCAGCAGTAGCCTCAATTCCATATAAATCAAAGAGAGAAAAGAGCTCTCGAAACGTAGCAAGAGCAGCCAATTAAGACACCACTACAGCAAAACTATGCTCAGAGTGATGAAGAAGAAGAACCAATAGTATAGGAGAACCTTCTTCTTACATCTGATGGTCAGCCTATCTTTGTCACCGAGGATGAAGAATATGTGGAAAAAACAACTTCACATAGTGATAAAGACTACATAATGGTGAATTATCATGAGTTAGAAGTAGAATCTAATGATTATCAAAGAGGATACATGAATGCATTGAGTTCCCAGCAAAGGCAGTATACTTTGAGAGGTCGTGATGCTCCAATCAATCCACCTCCGAAGAAGACGATTCAGCATAAAGAAGTATCACATAAGCAAGTTTCTCAATCTAATCAAAATAAAGGTAAAGAGATTGCAGCTCCAAATCAGAATAAAATCAATCAACCTTCTACAAGTGCACCTGTCAAAGAAAGAGATATTCAGAGAAAAGAAGTTGCATCGAGAGATCATGTTGAGAAAAGGCATGTTGTCATAAAAGAGGTAGACATAACTATACCTTTTAATTTAGAGTCAGAAATTTCTAAGTTAAACGTGTCTAGTCCTCTTACTGAATTGGTCAAAGTTGATAAATATAAATCCTATGTAGTCAAAACCTTGAAAGTTGACCCTTTATCCGACATGGTTAATATAGAGGATGATCAGCCCAAGTTAATATTTGGTCACGCAATCGATGGTCAGTCTGAAGATAATGAGGTCCCATCATTTTACTTGATTCTCAAAGTTCACCAATTCATCCTTCATAGCACTATGTTAGACTCTGGGGACTCCCACAATCTCATGCCCAAAGATATCATGGATAATATTGGCCTTGACATAACCCGCCCATATCATGATTTATATTCTTTCGATTCCATTTGTGTCCGTTGTTTGGGTCTAATCAAAGATCTAGTTGAATCCCTAGAGAAAATCCCAGCCAAAAATGTCCTTATGGACATGGTAATTGTTGATATTCCACCACGTTTCGGTATGTTGTTATCAAGATCTTGGGGGACTAAATTGAGAGGTACACTGCAGTTGGAATTTTCCTACGCAACAATTCTTTTCTTTGGTCAAATGAGAAAACTATATCATGAGACTAAAATGAAATACATGATCACAAAAAAGGAA